>CADCXT010003448.1:0-33836 GCA_902806775.1 Microtus agrestis | reverse complement strand
GAAGGAAAGTGGCTGCTCTGTTTCATGAGGAAAAGTAGTTGATTTTTGTAGGTGTTAAAAATTTGTCTCAATAGTATGCAGCAATATTGAACTTTTTAAAACAGGACTCTAAACTAAGACCTCTAAGTGTATTCTGACCAAAAATATGACTTAATGTGAAACCCATTTATTCTTTTTCTTTGTTTGATGAGATACAGGAAGCTACTGACAGCCTTTTGTGCCCAGTCCCAGGATGTCAAATCGAGCCATGTGCTGGTGTAATTTAGTGACCTGGTGAAATGGATCGTCACCTAAGGGAACTCGTGGCTTTCAGTCAATATAATAAGGAAGTTTTCTCTGTTCTTTGCAAGGTAAAGCCACCATTCCCACTTTTTGTTATGTGCTGTTCTCATCTTCACCTTTGCCTGTTTTCAAGCAACAACAACAAGTTCATTCATTTTGGTAGTGGCTCTAAATCAAATGAAAGCAACCAGGCTCTGAAACTAGTATGTATTTTATCTTTGCATGTGATTCAAAATCAGCAATCTTTCAAAATAACAGAAACTTAAGATATACCCCAAAAGAAGTTGTCAAGACATGGGTAACCTCTATGATGACTGCGAAAATCAAAACTCTCATTGATACGAATGATGAATGGCAGGCATATTTGTCAAGAAGAAGAGGTGTGGAAAATCATGAATCCTAAGATATTACACCACCATTAAATTTACAACAGGAATGAAGAGCACAAGCATCCTTATCGAACAAAATAGATGGCCTAGAAAGACTATAGACAAACTCAAATCACTGTTTAGCTCTTAGTGATTTGTGAAGGAGATCTGAACTCAAAACACATGCTTGCCTGACCATGCAAAACCCAAGTGAAGACAACAAGCACCATGATCTCAGAGGAAATGACCTGGCTGGGCAAACTCATTATTTCTTGAGATCTTGTGTATTTTGATTACTAAATGAGTTTCGTACACTCACTGGAGTTATTCTAGGCCATGGCTAACAATGTTTGTGGCTCTGTCTTGCATACCCAACTTGATATCTGATGCCACCAGACTCTTATCTGTTCCCTCCCTTCCCATTGTTCCTAAGCTGAGTGGTTGATATCTTATTGAATATGATTCAAAATACCCTTTAAAAATCGCAAGTGAATGTAACGAGCATCTTACCATCCTCAAATCATGACAAAAGATGTCTCAGTATGGCTGTTATAACTGGGTTGTTTCTAACTAGTCGCCACATTAGGGTCATGTGTTGTTGTCACATGCTGCATTCTACCTCTCATCATGTCTCTTGCTCTCCATCTCTATGTGTCTTATTCCACTGTGATTCTCTCCTCTTTTTCTCTCTTACCTGGGTCTCACCCGGTGTGTGCATTCAGCTCTTCGATAAGGCTCTTTGCCAGCCTTTTTAGACCACATCTGCAGTGTCTAAAGATGAGCCACAACACAGGAGCTTCGATGAACTTTCACAGAAAATACCAAGTCTGTGCAGACTAGTTTTACAGGATCTCATGTGTCCAATGTTTAAGAAGAGACAGAAAACACTCTGAATTACACCCATGCCATCAACATGTTTTAATTCATCAAGTAAACCCTTCAATTTTCGGTTCTTTACTCTTGCTCTTCAGAACTTACAATATTCTACATGAAATTCTTCTTATGAATATGCGCGACACAGCAACTAATCTCTAACAACTGTCACAGCAGATTATCTTAACTTTATGTTTACTCAAATTTCGTTTCTTACATTCGCGCTTCGGCGTGCCATTTCATGAAGCTTTGGCGGATGGCTGAGATCATATACTTCTTTTTCTTTCATTCGTCTCTCTTCCCAATTTCTCTTCCTATTTATTTCTCTGTTTGCCATTTTGTCATTCTCCTGTTTAACTATTAGTCATTCAGTTGTTGATAGATCAATCAGTGTTGTGAGCAAAGCACAGCTTTGTGCAACATGGCTGTTGTTAGGTGGGAGCTAGATCAGTCCATCTGGCAGCTAGATTTGAATGCAGACTTCCGTCCCAACGGATAAATCGTCGGGACCACTTCCCAGGATTGCGATCTTTGAATGCGTGTTCCTCTTCTTCCCGAGGGTTAACGTTTGTCTTGTCCCCACAGATCGCAAATGCAAATCTCCATTAGCCTGGATGACTGTTTGACATTTCCGGTTTGGCGTTGAAATTTTTGCGTCATCAAGGAAATATATTGTTTGAAGGTTATCTTCATTCTCTACCACGCTGCGCAGCTATGGCAACAACTGCTGTGATCCTGCTGTCTAATATAAGTTTTAGGGGGACTATCGACTGCCTACCTCATCAAATTTTTCAGTTATCAGGTAATCAAACCACCACTAGATGATCAGGAACGATCAATGCAGAATCAGAGCTGGCTGAAGTCTGTGTGGTGCCAGGCTCCTGCTCTGAGGCCCTCTGGAACACAAGAGCATCTTGTGGGCCCTTTGGGCCCAGGTGGTGGGCATGGAAAAATGAGCATGGTTCAAGCCAGATGACATTTTTATAACCTCTTATAAAAATATTCAAGCCCTTCTACAAATGAACAAAAGCTCACGCCTGTGCGGTTTTTGTCATGGTTTGTCTCGTGCTCTCCATTCCCCACCGCCACTCTGTGCCCTCTGGGGCAACGACAATACTGTATCACTCCCAGTTCGGGTTCAGACTCACCCTCTGCCACTCTTTCTTTGCTCTTGGTTATCTTGCTGGGCCTCACATCATACGTCTCTCGGAAATAAAAGCTGCCTTCTTCTTTGTCTGTCGTTTTCTTCACTCCGGCTGCAGGTATTGAAAAGAATTTTTAAAGTGAGATAACTCTATGAAATTAATTAATAAGATACAATGCCCGAAAAAAATCGGAGGTCTACAGTGACAAAGCTGCAACAATCTACAGGCCAGGCTGTCCAGCTGCCCCTAAGGTCACAGGAGAGGAGCAGAAAAGTCAATCACAGGCTCTGTCAAGTGTGGCCTAAATGGTCACGTGGCACGATGTGCACTGCCCTGCAGTTGCGCCCTATGCCAGCAACCTGGACACTGGAAATCACAATGCCCCTAATGTAGTGTCCTCTGCCCAAGCCACGGAGTCCAGCCTCATACACCATCGACAGGTGAAACTGTGCCAGCGCTGGCATCTCAGCCTTGCAGAGGATTGATGCTGCTTGAACTTGAGCAGGAAATCCTGTAACCCTCTCTAGCCTGGGAGTCAATGCTACAAGTGGTGGTAAGTCATTACTTTTATTCTCACTTGGGCCTTAAGTTTCCCTCACGCCAATTTCAGCCTATGGGGAGACGGACCAGTTCCTCCCCCACTTAAAACTCTGCCACTGCCCTACACCTTGTGGAACAATTTTCTCCAGCTCACACATTAGTCACCTGCCCATACAGCACACCTTACTTTATTCTCATGGGCCTTAAGTTTCCCCTCACCAATTCAGCTATGGGGGTGAAGCGAGGACCTTCCTCCCCACTTAAGAGCTTTCTGCCTGCCTACATTCTTGACAGGACAATTTTCTCCCATTTTTTTGTTAGTCATACCTGCTTGCCCCAGCCACCTTTTTGGGTGGAGATGTCTCCCAACCACTTCCTCAAAGCTTTGTTCCATTTCTGGAGTCCCTCTTAACCCGCCATCTCAATATTCTGTTTGGGTTCCTCACTCTGCCAGACATGTGCCCAGAGCCAACCCCACAGGAAGCTCACATACACCCACAGCTTCATGGACACCAACCAGAGCAAATAATATTGGCAGGTTAATTTCACTTATATACTCTCTAAAAACTTTGTTATCTCTTAGCACTTGTGGACGCTTTTACAGGATGGATGAAGCATTTCCCAGTCTCAGGGAAACAACAAATGCGATGGCTCAAGTCCAAGGAGCTCGTGTCCGGCTTCAACATCTCCTGGACAATGGGACTCATCAAACAACAATGCATGAAGCTCTTTAGACTCAGGTTATCTTGGCCCTCATCTCAGGGCCATGCCCCACCCCATGTTCCCCTCTGGGCTGGGCCACTTTGAGCTGCTGGCAGGCCCTTTCTCTTTACTAACCACCATCACCTCCCAGTTCCAAACTCCTTCACTGGTGGGTACCTCCCTCTCCCTTTATGAATCATATCTGTTTCACCTGCTGAGCTGATTCTCCTGCTTCCCACACCCAGTGGGCCTAATGTCCCAGGGGACAGTACTCCTCAAACAGTTAATTCCTACGCTCATGGAGCCTCAATGGATAGGACCTCCACATAGTGACTCCTCACACCCCCTCGGCTGCCAGCTCTTGGGACACCCATGCTGGTACCATCTCTCCACGCTCCAGCCCCAGGCACCTACTCAGGACACTTGGTCTGTCCAGCCAGGTGGACTGCTCTGCCCTCCGGTTTCAGGATGCCATGGCTGGGGCCTGCCAGCTCCTCATTCCTGGCACACTCATCTTCATAATAACAATCTTTTCCTAGACACTGCCTTCCTTCTTATCTCCCCAAAGAACAGATGCCTGCCTTCTCGGATGACAACTCATGGATGCCTTTCCAGCCCACACCTCTGCGCTAAATGTGAATATGCCTGGCTCTCCTTCCCCATGCCCTGCCCGTGCCTGCAGGAAGTAACCAGATTTAGAGTCTGCCCCTTTTTCCAAGAGCCCTAAGTGTTTGTCCATAATTACCATTCAGTACCAACTCTGCCCCTATATCAAAAAGTCTGGAATGTTAGATTTGGGAGCCTAGGTCCCAGTCCCTCCTCTGTCAGCCCCAGACCTAGTCTTGACTTTAAATCCCGGCAGGCTGATTATGATCCTCCTGGGGGTGGGGTCAGGACCACTCCATGAGAATAGCAAATGATCCCCAAGAAGAACGTGGTCCTTTCTCCCTCTCAGGGGTCACGTTCCTGCAACAGCAGTTTCCCCTGAATACACCCAAGGTGCAGATTTCCATTTAAACCTGGATATTTCTTAATTTGGCTTCATTTTGATTTGGCTTGATTTAGAATTTGTGTCATCAGAGAGCTAATGACAAAGAAATATTTCAACAATGTAACACATTTTTATATCATTAAACAAATATTCTTTGATTGCAAAAGAATATAACACATCTTAAACTAATATTTACATTGAAAATCTTCTCATTTAGAGGCCTACAGTCTCATCTGCAGTTTGCAGGAATGAGATGCCTAGTCAGCAGTATATCCTTGCATTATATTGTAGGAAAAATATACTCTCTAGGGATTTGAATAGGGACACTTCTAGTGTCCTGCTATTTAAGAGAAGCTAATTTTGTGAAATTTCATATGTGCATATAGTTGTTCTAAAAAAATATTCAAGTTGAGATAATATACATCTTATACTCTACTCCATCCTGTTCTATCTTACTATGAAGAAGTGAGAAGAAATGGGTTCTAGAAACAGAAGTAGATACTTTAGAAAAACTGAATGAGACTTTAGAAATAGGTGGAACATGATTTGCCCAGTGCCTGTTTAGTTTGATGAGTTGGTATTCCTTGTTGTTCAATATGACACTTGAGTTCATTTGAGTTTCTTTCAGACAACTAAAAAGATTTCAGAAACATGAGTAATGCCTTCTATATCATAAAGTGTCATAGTGGCCATTCTGGGCACTTTGAGATACTCTATAATTTCTTCAGAATGCCATCTGCAAAGCAATACAAGCAGCAGAGACTATTAGAAAGAAGTATCTCAGGACTGACTCTAACCCTCTGAATCTAGATATAAGTTCAAGATTTAAGACCATTGAAAATCAGAAAGAGCATACAAGATACCTCATTCTATCAAGCCATAGTCCCAACACTGAACTGCAATATAGACAGTTTTGATGTTTAATATCTGATTATCCCCTGACATACCACCATTCCCCCTCCCACTTGCTATGTCTTTCTCTCTGTCCTTCTCCCCCAACCCATACTCCAGCCTGCCCTTGTCCCTGCCTCTTTAGTTTCCATGAGGCTTCCAGCTCTTTCAACCGCTAAGGCCTCCACAGATCCTTGTCATTGCAAGTCTCCAAAATGAATTACTATTAAACATGACATAGCTTAAAATGTAATGACTAATTGTCTGTTTAATTTTGTTTGTCAGCCGGCCTAAATAAGTCATCTGGAAGGGACATCTGGCTGAGAAAATAACTTACCATCAGACTGTTTGTAGGCAAGTCTGTAAAGGGCATTTTCTACACAAGTTACTTTGTCATGGATTTTATAACAGCAACAAATCTAATTCAGATAACAATCCTTACAGAGATTATGATTAATCAGGGTGAAGAGGGTTCAATGTACAGTTAAAGTGAAGACTGAGGTGTGCTTACGGTACCTCTCAAGCTCTTTAGGGACAAATTCAGACTTTCTCCGATTCTTTAAAGAGAAGGCTCAGTGGTTAAGAAGCATTGACTACTTAGAATTCTCCTGAGTTCAATCCTAGCAATCACATGATGGTTACAACCATTGCTGTTTCAAGATCGGTGCCCTCTTCTGGTGTGCAGCATACATGCAGTGAGAACACTGTATGCATAAGTCATTTACTTAAATTTAATCACTTACTCACTACTCCCTGTAATTATTTATAATAAATTCTGCTTATTTATTAAAACTACTTTAGTGTAACTTCATTTTATTATTGAAAAAACCATTTACTCAATAAATTTAAAGAATGTTTGAATTTGTTATCAACTTCTCAACACAAAAGATACCTTGAGGAAAAGCTAAGCAAATAGGAATGGGGTAGGAGGGACCGCTGGTACATTCTAAGATAGCTTGTTATCTTGTTACAAGTGGCCATTCTTTTGAATTTAAGGAAATCGCTAATAGCTGATCTGTACAGATGAATTTCTGATTCATTGGAGCCACTCTGAACCGAGTGGTTTAAAGCACCTGTGTTTCTCCTCTTTTTAACATGACATAGAAGACAAGAAATCTTAAATAAGAAAAAAAAGAAAAAAGGAAGGAAGTTTTTGACCCTATTTGATACCTATCTGTATAGTTTTCTTCTTGACAGAAAGTATAAATACCTCCTCATTTGGGATGAATGCAAACTCCTTTGTCTCTGCTACAAAAAAATCAAAAAAATCTGAATAATCTCTCTTATCTCTATTTTTCAGTAGATATTTTGATTGCCTAATTAACTGCATGTCTGTTTCCTTATTAACAGGCACTTGATCCTATCATGTTAACAGAGCAGTCTGACTGCTCAGGTAAGTCATTCTAACTCCCAGTACTACTAAGGGCAGGCTCTACTGGACCCTAGAGCACTCAAACATTTGTATCTGTTATGGGATTAGCGTTTATAATCTGGTACTAGAAAGCTAGTTAGTATAAATGAGTTCTGGGATGGATTGTTATGGTAAAGGAAGAGAGGATAACCTAAGCTAATCAAATAAATGTGAAGCAAGATATTGTCAGTAATAGAAAAGAATGCTGCCTTTCTAGAACTGATTCTGATGTGAAAATATGTAAACTCTACCTATTTCTAAAAAAATCTTTTAGAACCACCAATATTAGCCATTATGATAGCAATGAATAGAGCAAAATAGAACTACCAACATTAAATTGTTTTCTTCACATGAAACTATAAACTGTCCTATTTTTCTGCTGGCTTGTGCGGGTTTTTCTTACTCTAGTAAAAAACATATAGGAGCTTACTTGTAAACTATTATAGTCGTGGTCTTCCCTCTTAGAACCCTTATGATGTACAGAATACCAGTTTGCCAGACCAGACTTTAACTTAATGATTCTCTCCCACTTGGGTTCAGATTGATCCCTGTGGCGTTATCTACCCTCCCATGGTTTGATAAATTTAGCTGGGATGGGCTACATTTGACTCCCTGTATTATAAGTATTTTCCTGGTGAAGACAGCTAGCAACTGGAAGAAATGAGGAGTGTGACACCCTTCAATATAACAAATAAACAAATTTTAGTGTTTCAAATCTTCATGTTACTATGCAGGATGTGTCTGTCATTTTATATGAAGTTTAAGATTCTGAAGAAAAGAGGCCAAAAATAATGCCAGTTTGTGTAATCATGAGGAAAATTTATACCTTGTGAGGTCAACAGATAAACACACCAGAAAGTGCAACTTCCTGACTTAATTTCAGGCAGCAAATGTTCACAAGGCTTATAGGTCTTACATGACAATATATTACCATAATCTTTTTCTGATCTCCTGTCCTTTGCAGTACACCATGACAACTCCTTACAGACGTGGCAAAAACCTGGAAGGCTACTTTGGGTCTTTGACGTGATGTCCTTTGTTAAGACATTTCATATAATGATTAAAGCTCAGAATTTCCTGGTACAGAGCACAGAGACATAGCTCAAAAATTACATGGGTTGAGGAGAGGACATCCTAGATCCACTGAGAATCATAAAAATGTGAAGATGAGGAGAGCTATGCAAAGCAAAGATCAGCAATAAAGGGATGAAGGTTTTTATGGTACATATGGTATCTATTTGAAGGATGCCCAAGATTATTCAGATACTGGCAAAGGATAAAGGCTAAACGACTCCTGCCTGACTGCACTTTCATTTTTGTTTACCTAACTGAGCTTCTTTGTGACCTATATAATTTTTTTAACATTAGGTCTCTAACTATTCTAACAGCCTTTATTCATTTACTTAGTTGGTGTGTAATATATAAATTAGTGTTTCAACTCCCAATAGCTACATAAAGTATAGTTCATAATTACTGTTTAACAAGAATTTCAAGTTCACATTGTATGCATAATAAGCATATATTAATACTAACAAGTCTAAAACTTGTTTGAAGTGACTTTGTTTAAGACTTTGAATGTGAGTTCAGCAAGCAGATAGTTCTTCTCTGCATTCCTGTTCTATGAGTCTTCTCCTTCTCATGGCTTATTATTAAAAACACAACTGAAAATCAAACACATTATTTCTATTACAGGCAGGAAAAATTGTTAGAGTTCATTATCTCTTTCCATAATGTTCTACTGTCAAAGCAGTGACACAGCGAAATAGCATCAGTGAAGCAGAACACATCCTACTCAGAAAGAATGAAATTCAAAGTCCCATAGTGACAGAGTGTGGATGAGAGGTGAAGGTGGAAACAATAATTACATAAATTCCAGCACTGAAACAAAATTCAGCCTCTAACGTAGGAAGGTTGCCAAGCTTGATCTGTGAAACATTACATATTTAAACACTTTGTGAATACATAGCTACTCCTGTCATTGTATTTTAAAAGCAGAACAATCCATATTTAATGGTAGAATGTGGCTATAGTCAATAAAACTCAATTTCAAGTACTGGAAATTCTAGTTATATGTAATTTCATGCACAACAAATATTCTTTTGATGTTGCAACTACTTAGAATAAAAAAGAATTGATTATGAATTTAACGAACATGCATGTTGATCAGTTTGGTGAACAATTCATAGTTCAGCAGTAAAGTGGTTGAAATAGGCCTTGAGTTGCCCTCTCATGTCACATTAGGTAAAACTGCACTTGTTCTGAAGTGTGGTTCTTAATAGCCATTCCCTTAAGTGATGTCTGCTTACAAGACTTATCTCACATATAGTTCTCATGCCTGGTCCAGTAAACCTCTCCACTGCAACCTATCCACTAGGTGCTATTTTGCACATCAACAATGTAGTGCATCCCCTTGAACCAAGGCAGACTATGAGCAATCATCTGTCTTTCCATTGCATTATCTGCATATGCTGACATTAAATATTTGTTATGTGTGTTGTTATGTTTGTGTGTTGGGTGGGCTTTATAAAAGTTTAAGGTGGAACACTAAGCCTTTTATTTCTCCTTATATTAATAAGAGCCATGGGTCAGATTGATCATCAGAATACTTAAGTCATTTTAAGTTTGGTCTCTTATATTTTGCTCAGATATTTTCTAGAAGATCACTGTTAATATTATCTACGTACAATCAAATCAGAGACTATGTCTTAAAATATCATTGTTGTGATGAAACATACAGCATAAAGCAGCTTGGGAAAAGGGTTGTCGGCCCGACCTTGTTTCTCACCAAAGGAACTCTGGACCCAGGAACTCAAACGGGCAGGAACCTGGAGCGGCGGCTGATACAGAGGCCATGGAAAGATACTGCTTACAGCCTTTGCTCACCATGGCACTCATTGCTTTACGCCAGAACCCAGGACCACAATCGGTGGCACCACTGACAGTGGTCTGGGCCCTCCCACAATGCTATCAGTGCTAATTAAAAGTGCCTTCTTTAGTCTTATGTACAGCCTAATCTCTTGCAGGCATTTTCTGTTGAGCCTCCACTCAGAAGACTCTGGCATGTGTCAAGTTGACAGAAAACCTTCGCCTGAGCTCTATTAAGCAGAGGTTTGCAGCCATGCCTAGGCATAGACCCTTTGTGTTTAAGTTCCATAGGAAGAAGCCTGCTCTGACAACATGTAACAGCGAGGGAACTGAAAATGGGAGTAAAATGACTGAGTGAATGGGTGTATGTATGAAGAATTGTCGTGTTTTAGCTTTAGTGTTATTCAACCTTAATGTCAACTGAATGCTAAAAAAATCAAGCAGACTGGCATATAGCTACAGTATTCCATGTTCCCCTTTCCTTTGTTTCAGAATTATTATAAGATTATTTTCCTAAAACTGTTGGCTCATTCTCTGTGACAAATGTCTTTCACTAGGTTAAAAAAAAAAAGATTTTACTAGAGGCCTGCTTCAGCTTTTTATCAGTTGACAGTGTGTTTGCTCTTATTAACTAACCACAAAGGATTCACAGGCATGAGATCTGTTAGGTGCTTTCCTCCACCTCTGCCCATGTTCTGCTGACCTGAGATGAGCCTTACCTCTTTGAATACCATATATACTCCTTTCTTAAACTTCTACAACTGAACCAGAATCAATATTTCGCTGTTTGCCTAACAGCCATTACCAGGCTCCTAAGATGTGTCCTTTGTCTCTGCATCCTAAGCTGGCTTGTTATACAAGAGCGACTGCTTTCTGCTATGCCCACTGAGAGAGAAAACAACAAGTGTTCCTGTTGAGATGAAAACTATTTTGCTTGGAATCAGGAAACATGTTAAAGCCATGAGTCCTTTTAATACCCAACTCTCTCTAGGGACTATGATCCTGAGCTTGTTAAATCCTTTCATGAATCATGAAGCGTTCTGAGAGGAAGACTCTAAATACAACAGACACAGAAAGAGAAATAACAAGAGTAGCTTCCTTGTGCTCACTGCAGTATCATCACCTCTTTGATGCCATCCCACAGACCACAGAACAGACAGCAGCTGGCATCCATAGGCCTTTGTTTGCCTGATGGCTTTAGAAGATTGAGAAAGTCTTCTTTCTCTCTCTTCTTCATTTGTATTCCTGTTATTCACAGAATCCTTCCTCATTCTGTGCCCTAAATGTCTCTGTCCTTCTTTCCTTTTTCCTTCCTTCCTTCACTTCCTTCTTCCTTCCTTCCTTCTCACTTCCTTCCTTCTTCCTTCCTTCCTTCCTCTTTCTTCTTTGTTGTTGCCACTCTTTGCATATTTTTTATTTACAATGCATCGAATTCTCTCCTATTGGCTCCGTTCCTCCCCACCTCTCTCTCCTCCTCCATCCACTCCTGTGTTTCTCTCCAGATATAGGCAGGACTCCCATGACTGTCAGCCAGTCGTGGTTATCAAGTTAATGTGAGGCTAGGCACCTTCTCTTCTATAAAGGCTGGATAGAGGCAATCCAGCAGGAGGAATGGGTCCCAAAGCAGACAGCAGGTTGGAGACATGTTATTCCTTTCTTAGGAGTGCCACAAGAGAACCAAACTACAACTGTTACATATATGCAGAGTGCCTGAAATTCAGTCCTGTGTAGGCTCTCTGGTTGTCTGTTCAATCTCTCATGAAGGCTACATTTGAGTTAGTTAGTTATAAGTTTCTTGTATTGTCCTTAAGCCCTCTGACTCCTACATTCCTTCCTCCTGTCTTCTGCAAGGATTTACAATATTTAATATTGGCTGTGAGTACTTTTCATCTGTTTCCATCAGTTTCAGGTGTTCTCTCTGATGACAGTTGGGCTAGGTGCCAATCTATGAGTATAGCAGAATATCATTGTAATCATTCCATTCATTATTTTTAATTCTGTTCTATCCCTAGTTCTCAGACTAATACTGCCTCTGGGTCTGGCCTCAGAGGCCTGAGGCTCCTTCTCAGTATGGCTCTCTGGCTGTGCCAGTCAGTTGCTTATCCTCTCACAAGCTGTCTTTATCCCAGTGCATCTTGTGACCCAGAATGTAATGGTTTCAAGGGTTTGTAGCTGGTTTGGTGTTCCCAGTCCTCAATGGAAGTCTTGCCTGGTTATAGGAGATGACTGGTTCAGTTCTCAATTCCCTAATATGGAGTGTCTTAACTTTGAGGTCATCTTCATAGGTTCCTGGTAGTTTCCATTGCTCTAGGTTTCTTTTAGCACCTCTGACCTTACAGTAATACTGCAGCAGTCACTTCCCTGGATACTTAATAACACTGAAGTCATTCCACCACATAGGATGCCTGTTTGAAGTTGAAGGTTTGATAGTTTCTGAGTTTATATTCCAAGTACTGTACTAGATGATTTGCCGGTGTTATATGTTTCAAGACCATAACTCAATAACTCCAAATTCTTCTTAGTTTTTGTTATATGGAGAAGCTGGTCTCATAGTCTGGTTTACCACACAGGATGTCCAGAGGTAAGATTGAAGCCTACTCTAGCAAATATTGTCTTTAATCCAGAATTGTATACTTACTGCCACTATCAAAATACTGTGCTTTACAGTGAATCTCAGAAGTCATAAATACTCATGTGTGTGTTCCATAGACCAGTGGCAATGTTTCTGGCCTGACGTCAAGTAGTATAAAATTACAGTGTCACAGGAAAATCATACACACATTTGCTTAAGTTCCATGTGATTCAAAAGCATATTAAATTTGAATAAGTATTCTATAATATCTATCATTTCATAGAAAGGTCAAGTGTGTCACGTAATGAGGGGCTCCTTCTCTAGCCTAGTACAGACACCAAGACCCCAGCGTCCCAGGTTTCACTATGGCTATGGGCAAAGGGTGCATTCTGTGGGGAAAAGAAATTTTCAGATACATCTACTGAAACAGCCTCTACAAAATTGAGGTACTGTTGGACTACTTTGAAGGTTTTGTTATGGCAGGGACTTGGGAGAGGGTGGGTGGGGGAGAATTAATAATGTCAGCCACAGCTGCGAGATGACCTGGCAGCTGTGTAGGAACTAGGATAATCCTTTGGAATTGTCACAAATTCAGGCAGAGGTCAGGCCTCAATACACTCCACTTTGACCAGTTTTATATTCTAGTTACATAAGCAATGCAATTTATGGTTAAGCATGCATCTCACAGGTCCTGGAGCAAATCACGGTGTATCAGTCTGTTGTTGTGGGAGTTGGGAGGGTGATGCCTCATAAATATTTAATCTGTCTGCCAAGGATGAAAATGTCATTTTGAATGACTATAATCAAATCTGCATTCATTTTAATAATCTTTTGGCTTCTATATAGCAATGAACTGGAAGCGCTGAGTCAATAGCAGGAAATTCATTAAAGCAGAGTGTTGTCTTGAAGAACAGCCAGCTTTGAAGTGAGCGAGCCCTCAAGATACTTTGGCCTCGTCTGCAGTTGAAATATGAATGAAGTATTCCATTGATCCTATGCATCCAGAAATGAATAGAGGGCACAGAAGTAGACTGGGAAATATTTGCATAAGAATTTGCCAAGGAAAAGAGAATATCACCTTCCTTGGTATTTTAGATTAGTTTTACAACTAAAATTTTCTTCTTACTGGCTGATTTAAAACCAGTCATTCAAAACTAAAATTCCTCTTAGCATCTATAGCCAATATCATCACCATTATCAAATACATGCTAAAGTAGGGCCTCTCTCTCCTCCTCCTCTCTCTCTCTCTCTCTCTCTCTTCTCTCTCTCTCTCTCTCTCTCTCTCTCTCTCTTTCTCTCTCTCTCTCTCTCTTTCATTGCCATTTGACTTAAGTATGTAATTTTAGCTCTGGAAGACCGTCACTAAACTATCATTTTGTTGAGCACAAGCCGGTGTGAAAAATAGTTCTATGATAATTTAGTGTCAGATAGCCTGCCCTTTTTCCCCACCTGTTTACGATATGGACCTGTAAGTGAAGTCTAAAAATACAGGCTCATGTAATTCTACCTGTATGTAAGTGTGTGTGTGTGTTGTGTGTGGTGCTTTGCTCTATTATAATTATTCTTGAGCAGTTCCATTCAATAATCAATGAATTAATTCACTAATCGTATAACTACATATGCATTTATTATGAAGTGCTGAAGAGGATTGAAACTAGTTTTATTCTTACTTTGTGGTCATAGAATTGAAGGCAATAAGAAATAAAATATCCATTCAGTTAGAGTTTGCAATTGAACTTAATACTAATTATAAATCCATTAACCTTAATTCCCAGTAGGCATAGACTTTTATTTCTGAGCATGCATGTTAAAATTATATTGAAGAGCTTAAATGCTAAGTTGTTGCTGTTTGAATATTGGAAATTATACATATGCTGGGAAGAATCTATCAAATCTTATATCAGTTACTTGCTTTCAAACAGACGATGCTAACTGGCACGTATTAATAGCTCAAGTACTTGCATTTAAATTTACCTTTACCAGAAAGTTGTAGTCTTGATTAAATAATTGTCACAGTCTATTGGTATGATATATAGTGGATAAATTATGTAATTAGCACCATATAGACACATAACTAAAATCTGCATCCTGTTCATTTTCTTTATTTTCCTTATTCACTTTCACTAGAATCCCAGCAAGTTCCTCACATAATATTTAGTCGTCATATTGACTTAAATTGTATAGCTGCTCAGTTTCACTCACCCACTTTATTTTGTTCTGGGTGATACAGTTTTTAAAGTTTTGAAATTGTGTACCATGTGCTTTGTATTATGTGGGGTGTTCATGCTACCATGGCACACATATGAAGATCGAAAGAATAATCTGGGTTCCAGTAGTCGCTAAGTTTCTCAGGCTCGGACAGCAAGTGCCTTTGTCACCGCTGATCCACCTCCTGGCCCGCCAATCTACGCCAGTTTTAGGATTATTGCATCATTTGTAAGTATCTTGACTCTATAATGGATTTTGGAGAACTTCATGAACATAAATTGTCATTTGTCTAATATATCAAAAGTACAGGTTATCAGCGCAGCATATATAAGTTAATTAGCCACAATTACCTGAAGGTAGTATTGTCATGTATTTTGCTGGGGAGTTTGATTGTTCACTCCACCTCTCTGCTTTCTACTGCTGTGTTCTTGGGAAATGCAGAGAAATCATGTTGGGTTTGTAGACACGTACCCGAGGAGGGCACGCCATAACAGCGATGAAATGTAAATTGGGAGAATTGACACTTCTATAGATTGCTTTAGTTTAATGATTGATCATGTATTTATTGATGTGGGTATATGTAAATATTTTAGACACGATGTTAATTCTACTAGAATTTATCTTATAAGCTCAAACACTTAAGGTTTCTATTAGACTATCCTTAACTTTACTCTGTCTTGTAGCCTCTGTCATTTGAGGTTTCTGGGGTTTTGTTTGTTCTTTTTCAAGTACTTTGTTTCACCTCTCTCTATCTTCTCTCTCTCTCTCTTTCTCTCTCATCCTTTATCTCTCTTTTTGTTCATTAAAATTCTCTAGGCTCATCCAATGTCTTCTTTCAATCATTTGCAAATTTCTTTGTGGAAATGGTGTTGTGAAAAAATATTTGAGCATTAGATATACCTTGTCTTTTTTTGTCATTTCTTAAATAAGTTATTGTGCAAATATGTTTTTTTGTGGAATATCAGTACATGTAATCATAAAGCGTGCAAAAATTAGATATTTTTTGAAAGATCCACAAGATCTGAAAGCCAGAAATAGTTGATGATAAACTATACGTTTGCTGACAAAAGTATTGTCCAAAGATACCAAGACTATTGATGCTTCTGGCTGATGTTCAGCTGAATCCCGCTTCAGCAGCATGCTCTGATTAAAGAAAAGAATTAAACTGAGTTTAACAAAGCAAAAATATGGGTACAGCACATGAAATGTGCATATACCCCTCAGAGTGTTGCTGTCTTTACAAGAGTGGTGGAAAGCTCCCAAGTTGAGACAGCTCAGATTTTGAAAAGGAAGCCGCATTACGGGGTCCTTCCGGGTGCCTGAATGCTTCGTGCAACTGAAAGCCCCCTAATTGTTTTAAATTATCTGTACATATATTTTTCTCAATATTTCTGTCTTGCATGTCTTTTTATCTCTGAAGACAGTCCCTTCAGTCCATGGATAGTTGAGAGCCAGCCATGTTGTTGCACAAATTGAACTCAGGCTATCTGGAAAAATATTGGTATGCAACACTCCTGAGCCATCTCTCCAGCCCCTTTGTATTTTTGATGCTTACAATGGATTGCTCACCCAATGTTTAGGCAAAATTTACATAATATTTTTTGAAAGTAGTGTGTTAGGTACTTAGTGATGTTTATATTACTATATGTTTTAAGTCTTTTGATATAATTAAATTTCTTCTCCCCCTCTTTTCATATATATACATATACATACATATATACATATATAATAATAAACTATATATATATATATATATACTATTTCTAATTACTTTAGATACTCACCTTCTCTCTCACGCCTCCTTTCCTATTCTCCTCCCCTACAAGTTCCTTTCCCACATTCTTGTCTTTTTGTTTTGTTTTGAGGCCTATTGGGTTTGGCTTAATAGCAGAAAAAAAGTTATGCAGTTTACAAACATCGACAGAGACTAATGAACTCCTCAGTCAGGGGCAACTGAAAGGCAATGACTGCCTCCTGATACAGTTTTTCAATAGCTCAGTTGGGAGGAGTTGGGCTACATGAGCCCCTCCCTGGGATATGGTTGATTGTTGATAGGCCCCGTATTTCATAATGCTTTCAGGCCGCTCTTAGGGCATGACTGCAGTACCTGGTCTGTGCCCAGGGCTTCAACATTCACAGTGCTTTGTCTATATTTTCTGGCTCTTACATTTCTCCTAGCCCTTACCTTCTGTTGAGTATTACCTGAGGGATGGCAGAACTGCCCTGTTGAGACTGACGCATCAACTACCACTTAGTCTCAGCACCTTAGATAGTCAAGAGTTTTCTGTACTTCACTGTTGTTCATGGGAAAGAAGACACTCCCTTGATCAGAGCTGCAGGTGGCATTTGTTGGTCTTTTCTCAAAAGATTTTGAAGGCAGCTTGGTGCCATGCTTAGGGTTAGCTAAACAATACTAATAAGTTCACCTCTAGAAGCCAAGATCTCTTTGGATAGGAACTTTTTGACCAGAATCCTAGAAGACCAGGCAAATGTTCCCTCTTATTGGAACAAAAATAAGGTCCAGGTTATTTGGTTATATGTAAAACATTCAGAGAAAACATGGTCACATCTTGCCACCAGCATGTTAGCATTGTGGTCCTAGCTTCACAGATGATTAAAACCAATGAATACTTTTTCTTCCCCAGCACCTTGCATGGCTTCTTCCCATATGCAATCACAAAAGGAGAAAACACCCAGTTCGGTTTTGGCTAGATTTCTTTCTATAAGCTTGCAGTCAAGATATGTACTATCTTCAAGAGTGAGTCTTATCAACTGCACTTTGGTGATCGGCAAAAAAATAAGAGCCTGTATTGTTTCAGGATGGGGAAGCTACAGGACCTCCTGGTTGACTGCTCATAAGGAGGAATACCTTTAATATTGCACTAGGATTTTTATGGATCTTACCACAGGAGGTATTTTTGGTGTATCATTATTCAATCCTACAGGGGATATCTCAGGTTTAACTCTCTTTTTGTATCTTTAAGTTATAGATATTTAGTATTATGTTTCTTTTGTTGAGATACATTTGGATGTATTTTGCTTTCTCGAATTAAAATGATATATGTGTATTAAACTGTGCTTCCAGAATCACTGAAATATTTAACTCCCCAAGAATAATTCATCCATGAATAATGGAGGGTTCCAGAAGGCTCTAAGGCTTTGTCTCTCAGTAAGCCAATGCTTCGTTTGTCCTAGGATCAGTTTTGTGATGTCCTACAACAAGGTTGCCAGTTTCTCTTAATCTCCCTTCTCCCCCTCTCTTTCTTCTATTCTCTCTCCCCCCCTCTTCCTTTTTACTCACCAGTTTGTGGCTTTTATTTTTAGAAAACTGTAGATGTGTTCTCAGCATTGCTCTTAGCTTCTGGCTTTTTCTAAAGTCCCTCTTTTCTTCTTTTCTCTGGAACACTCTTAATAAGCTCTGAAATGTCTGAAACTCAATGATCTGAAGAATGCATATGTAAATTTTCACCATCCCTCTAGTTTCTTTCATTTGTTATTCTAATTTCAATCTATTTTTAACTTTTTATTTATTTAAAAATATTTATCTCCTTCCAGTTTATTCAAGTTTTTAAAAACTCATTTAGAATATATGTATAATATTTCATAATTCTGCTTCATATTTGATTTGTTTTGACTTTTGAGGCAGGGCCCCCTGTAGATTCAGAGATGGGATTGAAATTTCTATATAATGAGGGTAGGGCTTGCGGCCTCTTTATGCTCATGTTTCTACCTCGCCCAGACGTTGGAACTACAAGGCTGGATAAACCTGTAAGCCCAACCCAGTTACATCATGACTTTGATTCATCATATTAACACTAAAAGTTGAGTTAGTGGTTTTGTCTATTTTCTAATATCTAATAAAAATATTTTCAGCATTATCTGCATTTTCACAATTAATATCTTTTCTTAGTTTCTTTAAAAATTAATTTATTTTTCTTTGAAGTTTATATTTAAGTATTTTCCCCAAGATAAATACAGCAAACATTCTACTTTTCCAACTGAAGCAGAATGTAGTTCAACCATGAGAAGAGACAGAATGGGGTGTCTGCATCCCCATATCATCAAATGCTAATTATGCCACTGTGTTTCAAAATGATCTATGACTTCCTCAACTGTCATCTTTACTATATACATCTGCAGATTTAGAACAACTCAGAAATCTTGTTCTGCACGTCAGAATTTGATATTGCTAGTCTTTGAACCACCCATTCCTGAATCCTATTGTAGATACTTGAGCTTTAAGTTTCCAGAATGGTGACTATATTTTATTATGAGTAATTTCGAGCAGTCATCATAACTAGAGCATCAAAAAAGAAAGAAAAAAACTGCATACATGTTTTTCAAGACCATGTGAATTTGCATTTGATAAACCTGCATTGATCTTACTTAACAGAAGTCTTTATAAGTAGTTATTAACAAGTACTTTTGTAGGCAGGCGAAACTAATTAGCCATATTAACAATTTAAGTGTGATGGAGTTGCTTCAATCTAAGAACTTACAATGTAATTTCAGCATTAATTTCTAATTAACTGCTAAAAGTCTTCTGATGTTTTATGGTCTTGCTAACTAATAATGTAGATTGTGTCTTAATCTGAAGTGATTTCTATAGTAAAATGACTCAATGTTTTTCCATCTCTCTGAAGAAGACACTAACACAGTGTAATAGATTCTAATAACTAAAAAAAAAAGAATTACGGTTACTAAAAGAGTTGCGAACTTTAATACAAGCTATGAGTAGCCTAAATTTCCATGAAGTAGTAAAAATCCCTGGTGCTGACAGGACTTAAAACAAAAATTAACAAATTGTTACTCATACACAAAGATCAGTCTATTGTTTTATGCATTTTTTCATTTTTATGTTGTCTATAATTACTCTCATGTCAGAGTGGCAGACCTGAGGTACATTCCCCAAAATCTAAAACTATTCTATTACCCAGCCCCTTACACAAATAGTTCCTTCAGCCAATGTAGACACACAACACAGTATCATCCTATTCATATTCTTCATCTATGTATGTTCTGAGGCTACTATAAAGCCCTGTCAAACGACATTTTCCTGAAGCTTGATCAGGAAACTTGTCATAAATAACGAATAGGCGACTGTGTAATGTCTATTATGCGTAGAGCTCCCACTATAGAATAAACAAATGGTGATTCCTACTGGAATTTGGGAGTTAATTTTTGTTAAATGAGAAGACTCAAGCAAGACTAGCATGAATATTCTCTTTGGGGAGTTTCTGACATATTTTGCATAGATTGTCACTGTTGTTAAGTTGCTCTTTGGGATAAACAGCAGATTAATCTCAGGGAAGATTACAAAAGGTCAGTATGAATAGGAGAACAGGTATATTTTGGAAGAATTTTGATGGATTTAGGTATATAAATGATACTTGTGATGTTGCTGCTATTTGCAATTGAAATGCCTTCTATATCATGATGAGAGATTAGTATTCCTGTAGAGTCACATATCTAAAGTAATAATAATTACAGAAGGAGAAAAATAAGATCTCAAAAGAAAAGAATGTGAAAAGGGAAGAAAGGAAGGACCAGAAAATCATTTCATAAAAGGTACAGAAAATCTTAGAATTAGAGTGTGAAGGTGTTTGACTGAAATAAATTAAAGCGTGAAAAATGCAGTTTTGAAAGGTCAGTGCAACACAGAAATAAACATGATAGGAAGCTATAAACAGAAGTAAGCCGTGTGAGAAATTTGAGCAACACACCTCGCTGCTCCCGAGACTGTATCTTAAATGCCAGTTTAAGCTTTTCAAGAATGGCGTCAAAATTTGAAAGACTCAAAGACAGGATGAGAAGAGTGATTAAAGGCCTGCCTGACAAAAAAAGTAATTTATAGATAAAGCGGTGGCGTACTTCTTATCAGGTTAGTGATAATATGGCTGTACCAGTCGCAGTAAGAGCGGGGAGAAAGAGCATACTTCTGTCCACTGTCAAAATCGCGGATGAATTTGTACCCATCACCTCACATCCATGTTGTATTTCTATGAAAAGTCTGTGTTTTAGTTGGGGTTGTTTTCTGCTGTGAAGGGAGGCCAGCAAGCACAGCAAGTCTAAAAGGGAAAACATTTAGTGGAGCTGGTTGCAGTTTCAGTTTAGTGTATTATCGCCATGGCAGGGCATGGTGGCACACCCAGACAGAAATGGTGCTGGAGAAAGGAGCTAGACATTTGATATCTTGATCCCCACAGGCAACAGGGAAAGACTGTACTGGCCATACCTTGAGCAGATGTGGGGATCTCAAGCTCGCCCCTACAGTGGCACACTTTGGCCAGCAAGGTAAAACTTCCTCAACAAAGGCCCCACCTTCTAATAGTGCCACTCCTTGGAGCCAAACATAAATCATGAGTCCATGTGAAGCTGTATTTATTCAAACCATCCTTTCCTACTCTTGGATCCCCACGGGCTTATTGCCGTGCTGTAGTGCAAAGTGCAGTTGAATCCAACTTCCCAAGTTCTCATACTCTATCACAGTCTCAATCATGTTTAAAAACCCAAAGTTCAAAATAAACCACAGATTCATGAAATCTCTTAACTGTAACCCCTAAGAAATCAAAATCAAAACAGATTATCTATTTCAACTGTAAATGTCACACAGGATGTACCTTATGCTGCCAAAATGGAGGAGGGGAGGCTGGCTGAGGAAATATTGGACCCAAAACAAGATAAAAAACTATCTCGACATACAGCTCTGAAATCTACAGCATGCATATCTGATATTCACAATGCTCTTTAAATCTCAAACTCCTTTCAGGTTTTGTTGGCTTAACACATTTCTCTCTCCTGGACTAGTTCTATTCTCTTTTAGCAGCTCTCCTTAGCAGGTATCTCATGGCTCACAGCATGGCTAACATCTTAGAGTCTCAAAGGCAATCAAAGCTTTGCAACTACAGCTTCACAAATGACCTCTCCGGGCCTCCATCCAGTGAGGCACTTGGCAAAAGCCTGGCATCAGTGGCTTTCCTTAGTCACAGACAGAGATTCCATGTGAACTTTCTTTAAATTCTTTTCTTTGTAAAACGGGAACCGCATGAAGCTGCCAAGTTCTGCTTCTTGCTGGAGCTGGAACATGACCCTTGTTCAGTTCTGTCTTCATCAGCTTTGTGTTTTAGATGGTTTCATTCACTGCCTAAACTTTGCTGTCCTGGAACTTGTATTAGACAAAAGGATAGCCTCAAACTCAGAGATCCACTAAGCTACCTCGCCTTTTGAGTGTTGGCATTATTGATGTGCACCACCACATTAAGTTTACTAAAAATTTTTTCTTTAATTCCTTTAACTTCTCCAGTTAGAGGCTTAGTTTGGTAGGATCTTACCTTGAGGTCCCACCACTCTGCCTTTTTCATTTCTATCTGTTTTTTACATCTCCTTGATCCCAGGGGGTAGATCCACCCTCATTCCCCTTTCTTGTTCTGTACATTTTTGTACTTTTACTTGCTCAACTAACTCCCATTTTCATTATAAATCTTCATAAGAAAATCTATAAGCTGAAGCTGTTTTGAGATTTCAACATGTGGTCGATTTTTTTTCAAATCTCTTCACCTTTAACCTCCAGGAAGACCTATCAGTGTCGGACATCAAGTTGTGAGATTCTTTACCAAAATATCACAAATTATCTTTAGGCAACATACTAAATTTTATTTCTCCCACAGCTATTGAGCTGGACCCCTACCCAGTTTCAAAGTCATAACCCGAACACCATTCCACTGTCTCCCATCACCCTACTAGAATGTTTATTAAGCCTCATAAAAGCCCATTCAACTGCTTCTAACCCCAACTCCCAAGTCCTCCACATCCCTCCAAACAAAAAGCATGGTCAAGCCTAACATAGAGATATCCAAGTCCCTGAGTACCAACTCCTCTCCTGGTTTGGAGATTTTATGGCTGTGAAGAAACACCATGACCCGGGCAACTCTTCTAATAAGGAGCACTTAATTAGAACAAGCGTACACTTCAAGAGTTTTATCCATTATTGTTATGGAGGTAACGTCGAGCGGTGTGTGGCAGGCAGGCGTGGTGCTGGAGGAGGGGCTCAAGCTTCTACATCTTGATCAGACTGTGTACCAGGCAGAGCTTGAGCATATATAAGACCTCAGCGTCCACATAGAAAGTGACACATTTCTACCTATAAAGGCAGTACCTGCTCGCCGAATTTATATGCTTCCTCATAGTGCTACTCCTATGGGCCAAGCATCTCAACACTTGAGCCTATGGGGCCCTTACCTAATCAAACCATCACAGTTTGCAAGGCAGGATCTGCAAAAAGTTCACACACGCATGCTTCCACGGATTTTGCAGAAGAAAATTAGAATTATTAGGAAGGGAAAATGTGGGGTGGTAAAGATAGTTTATTTTCTTTTATCTTTAATCAGAAAGTTAAATGTCACGAGATGCATATGCTGGTATTAATTGATTGCATTTTGCCCTTTGAGTTTGTTCCAGTATTAGAGCCCCTGTTTGGCTGGCCTTTTCTATTAGTAACAATATTCCTATGCAAAGGAAATGCTGATTAATGATCGGTCAAACCTATTATCCCCAGTTGAGATCCCTCCTTGTATCTACCCCTCTGTGTGATGGAGCCCTTTCCGGCTTTCTATGGGAGTCTGGAATAATCTTAAAATTTATTTTTTCAATATTATGTTACCAAAGCGTGATGTCATATTCATGTCATGGTTAGGACCATATTATCATGCTGTCTTTATTTGAAATAAGTCACACCCATGGGATAACCCCAGGCTCTCCTACTGAAGGGTGATAAATTGTGAGAAAGAGAACATAGAAACTATGGCCATTGATGTTCCACCCATTAAAATAAACTAGTCAACTGATTGGCACATGCCAATAGACAAAAAAAAAGTGGAGCAGTACAATGTAAAGCAGATGGGCCATAATGCTCCTTATCTGGCAGAAATTCTCAGTGGACCCATAGGACATTGGGAAGTAATAAATCATCAATGTCCAAAATGGCATTTCAAGTCAATTTATTATTCAGTAATAACTACCTAATACAAATTATCTTAAAGTATAAGAGAGAGGGTACATTTGGTGAACTAAGTTCTAGAGCGTGTACGGAAGTATTAAATGGCAAGAAATAGGATGAAAAGAATTAGGGTGGAGGATAGAGGGTGGATGGGACATTTTTAGTTAAAGACTTCTCTACATGGTGAATGAATGTTTACCATTTGATCTGATTTTCATTTTACCTGAATAACTTTTATAAAGACTAATGCCTACAATAAGTTTATTCATTCTTTTCGTGGAGGAGCCCATTAAGGTTGATTTTGTTGTAATCGAAAATAGAGACAGAATGAAAATCAACTATCAGGAAACATTTTTTAACAATGAGTAGTTCTTAACACTTTATCATACCAGAAACATGAGGGACAGTAGCGTTCATACTTGCTGTCTAATTTGTACAAATGTACAAAGGAGGAATAGGAGTTTGGTGAGGTAAAATAAATAATGAACATGATTTGTGGTTTCTTTTAACGTTAAATACCAGTGATGTAGATATAAAGATAGCCAGGTAAAGAGTTTGCTTGTGAAGATCTGTTAGTCAGGGAAAGAACCTTGAGATGGAAATAATTTTAGAATTTGGCATCCACACAGTTGGCACTTGAAGCACTATTTTCTGAGTAATCTGATACATGGCATGTACACATACTCCATGCTTGAGTGATAATAGGGAGGTTGGCAATAGATTTCAGGCTATGTAATGCTGTGAAGAACATACAACTGTAAAATGCTATAGATAAAATATACTTTCACTATGTTCTGTGAAATTTATAGTAACTGTATAATATCTAACAGGCCAGTTTGAATCTAAATAATAGATAGAGGCTTCCTTGCTCAAAATAATGCTTGTGAGATCAAGGAAATTACAAAAGGATTTCCCAGGTCATAGACAAAGATAGGTTGGATAAAGAAAGTTTCAGAAGTGAGGATAAGAGAGACATATTTCTTTTAAAGACTTCAATGTGGAAGAAACATAAGAGGCAGGAGATTTGTTTAAAATGTGGCCTAGAAAGGACTGCAGGAAAAGTAAACTCCAGTAGGGTTCAAAGAGACCTGTAGTATCTTTATAAGAACATATGAGGTTCAGTTCTAAGTACCCACACATTTGTAAGAATGACTTGTCATTCTAGTTCCAGGGTTGTGAATGACTTATTCTGAATTCTGTATGAACAGCACACATATAGTCCACATACACGCACATGGCAGAATAAGCACTCATACACACAAATAAATCTAAAACTATTTTCAAAAACCCAGCATGGAGGAGAGAAAGTAGGTAAAGTCGTATTTCTAGTCAAGAATCGGTTTGTAATTGACAGATGGTAGGAGAAGGTAATTCACTTTTCTCCAATAGAGAAATGACGCCTGTTTATGTCAAGCACCATGCTCTGGAGAAATTGCTTAACACATATCCAGTTCAGTATTTTTTTTTTCTCTTGAATTTGTGAAAACTTTTAGAAAAGGTCTATAAAGCATGTCAAGTTGGTTGGAAGAGGTGGTGAGGAGGATCTATTAGGTATTGGAAGAGGAGAAGAATGCCCTTAAAATATATTTTATAAATTTTTTTGTTTTTTCAAGGAACGGTTTCACTGTGTAACAGTCTTAGTTATGTTTGACTTAGCTCTTCTGCACATAAACTGGCCTTGAACTCAGCAGACTGCTTGCCTCTGCCTCCCGAATGCTGGGATTAAGAATAAGTTTCTCCCGCTGCTGGCATATAATTTTAAAGAATAAAAGGATTAAATGATATGTCACAGAAGAGTATATTGCATTATAGGGAGAAATAAACAAATTTGGAAGGTGCTTTTTTTGAAAAACTAAAAGAAACTATATTAAGTGGATAGAAAACTGTAAGAGGTAGTATTTAAGATACTCCCTAGAAAAGCAGAGTTTACATATCTGAATGAGTGATAGTGCCATTATAGAGGCTGGAAACCCTGGAGGAATGATCTACATTTCGGGACAAAGTGAAAAGTGTCAGCCTTTGATTTACTAGAAGCAAAGAATTTGCCGCCAACATTTTCATATCAGAAATATCATCATACATGAGAGAATTGGTTCCACGCACTGAGTGTGGAGTTCACAAGAAAGATGTCAGATAGAATCCTAAATCAACTTATAGATCATTAGGATATAAACATTTGAGTGACTGAAAAGCACAGGGGAAGCATGCCAGGAGAAAAAAAGCATTTGCAGGCCCAGCCCCTTACAAGTCCAGAATCTAAAGGGGAGATCATTTGAGTGGAATACGAGCATGAGGAATAGAACAGTCACAGAGGTCAAAGCACAAGTGTGAGGTTAGAGAACCAACATGGACTGCAAACAGTACACACTCACTCCATAAATTTAAGCTACAAAAAATCAAGAAGAGGAAAGGAAAGTGAGCTGACAATGATTTAGGAAAGGAGATTGCTAACTCTGTTTCAAAAACCTGCCCTAGTACAAAGATGAAGCAGACACTGTGTGGATTAGTAAGGACAAAACTGAAAACAGAAGAAATCAAAGATCTGCATGGGGACAACTACGAAAATTTAGAGTTCTCAAGAAGAGAATGCAAACTAAGCAAAGTCAAGGTCTGAGATTATTATTGGTGAGGTGAGTGGTGATGATGCTCGTTTTTGTTTTGGTTGTTTGTTTTGGGTGGTAAAAGTTTTTTTAACCAAATACTGATTCAGTCTGAAAGAATCCAGAATAGAAAATAGCAATCCAAGAAGTAGAGTGTTGTTTCTGATGAAATATATATTCATGAATATTTCTCCAAATATATTCTGAGAAGAAGAACTGAAAAATATTTCAGGAATATTGTCATTTAAGAAAGTATAGAGAGCCAAAAGTGGTAGGTGCGTAACTTTAATTCCAGCACTCAGGAGACAGAGGGGGGCGATTTCTGTTGCGTTTGAGGCCGACCTGGTCTACCTATGATGAGTTTCCAGGACAGCCTGGGTTACACAGGGAAGCCATGTCTCAGGGGAAAAATTTCTAGAGGACAAAATATCAAACAGATTTCCGAACAGTGATAGGAGAAAGGGACCAGACTGGCCTCATAGAAGCTATTAGAAGTGTTCTAAGAAGGGACAGAATCTCCCTCAAAATCAAATATGCTGAGATGTCAAATAGAGCAAGGACTAAGATCCATTGGCATAAATCAAAGTTCATAACGCGCTTTGGATATAATTTATTCCTTAGAATGGGGAGGATAGAATGCAGATAAAATGGGTTAAAATAAAGGGATAGGTAAAGACACAGAGGCAGTAACATGGGCAGCTGTTTCCACAAAATGTTAAAGGATAAGTGAACCTGAAGAGAAACAGGAGGTTAAATAAGATGTGGTACATAAGTTTGAATATAATTAAATTGAGTTGACTGGAAGGAAGGGCAGAGGGCATCGTGGTCTCTAATAATAAGAAATACAGAGTTAAGTAAAAGTAACTAGGCTAAAGGGGGAGTTGGTACCCAGTCTTCAGTGAAACCTTGAAGCAGAGAAATGGCAAGAGAAGAAACACATTTGTGTTATGAGGCAAAACACTGAGGAAGGCACAGTGTGTGAGGGTTTCATTTCTTTCTTAAAAAATAGATCCTTTGTAAGAAGAGAGAAGGAGTCAGTTGGAGACTGAAATGTTTCAGTACATAAAATGCTTGCTGTACAAGTGTGAAAACCTGAATTTGAATTTTCACCTGCAGTCTAGAAAGTTGGTGTTGGCCCTTGCCTGGTTCCGAGCACTGGGGCTGGAGACAGGTGGGTCCTGAGTTTGCTAGGTAGGCTAATCTAGTCATTCAGTGAGCTCTGGGTTCAACAGGGGCCCCATCGAAAAGCTAGGAAGTTGGGAGTGAGCCAAGAAGGCACCTTGCCCCAACCTCTAGTCCTCCCCAGGCCACACATACTCACGCACCGCCTCACACACACACACACACACACACAGAGAGAGAGACAGAGAGAGAAAAAGAGAGAGAGAGAGAGAGAGAGAGAGAGAGTGTTAAAGATGAATGACAGATGTAGATGATGGTACAACAAATGTTAGTATTTCCCTGTCATCAAAGTGGTTTGTTTTTAAGTGGCTGGTAGAGTGGCTGTAGATTGACATTCCCTCCACTATAGCTTTGTGGAGGTAATATACTAGATTTTTTAAAACAATCTCACAAATAGGAGTAATGTCAGAGGGTTGGGGAACACCAACATAGCAGGAAATAATTGAAGAGCAAAAAGCTGGCATGGTAGCTAGCATTTTACTTGCTGAGGTGAAGTTATTTCCTTTCCTCTATCTTATCTGCATTTTCCAGACCTATGATGTAGCGAGTAGTTGAGGTCTGGACCCTGAGGATGGATGGAGCATAAGGAATAGCACTCAAATCTTTATGGCATGCTTCCACGTCTTCCCATATGCCTTTTCTTTTCTTTCTGCTGTTGGGTGGCTTCCCAGACACATGGGCTCTCTCAGTTTACAGGAAGATGGAGCTACAACATGGCAGGAATCTGTGTTTCTGAACCCCGTGAGCTGAAGAAAGAAGACTCCTAGGGAACCATCTGAGCAAGAGTCCATTCTTTCCTTATTCTATTACTAGCATTACAATAACTTTCGTTATATTTACACTGCTAACATTTGGGGATGATCTGTCTGAAGGTTTCCCTGTCTTTTGCAAGGGAAATGGCTAACCTATTGAAGTGGTGAGAACAGCTCTGTGCAGATTCTGGACTACCTGGTAACTGCTACCTCTGTACTAAATAGTTCGAGAATCATCCAATGTCCAGAGGGCCTTCAAATAGAAGAGGTAATGAAGAAATAATTGAATTTGAACAATTACGTTCATTAAATAATGAGCATAACTAATTAAAGTCCTGCTTAGAAGGCAAGGGATCTGAAAGTCTCCACCAGCATGTTTGATTCACCAATCTAAAGTGGATCCCTATTCAGGAACACTTGAGAGAGTATCAAGTTCCACCTGAATAAAATCTCTGAATAGACGAGGCCTATGTAACCATAAAAAACATCCCTGTTGAAATCAAAACAGAATATACCCATCTTCCAGTTAAAATGTCCTTTGTGCTGGAGCCTCACCCATTCTTTGTAGGAAAGAGTATAACATGTTTCCAGAATAGAATACTGAATCCACTGGCCCTAGAAGATTCCATCAAATGAGACAGATGATTACAAGCACTTGGAATAAAGGTAATAAGAATATGATATATGTGGAACCTGGCCCATACAAGAAGGAACCATGTAAAGTCTCCCACTTACAGCAGACCTACTCATTCTTTACATGACATGACTTATCTATTCCACAGATATTCTTTTAATAGGTCAGAATGCCTTGCACCTTGACAGTCGGTCCCAGAATGTCAATGAGGCATCAGAAAGGAATAGGAGGGCATGGGAAGCAGGCCTGCTAATTGCAGATCTTCATTTCTCTCTCCTCTCCTCAAAAAATCTAGTCCCCCAGTCTTATCTCCAATTCTGTGCAAGGCACACTCAGGAGGGCCTCCACTTTTTCTCCCACCCCTGTTTTTAGCATATAATACAGATCTGCCTTCCACAGTTTCCTCCCACATATCCGTTTGTCTCAGTCCCTGACTCCAGCAGAAGTGTTCCCTGGAATGCGGACTGCCAAACCTGCTAGGGGAATCCATTAGGCCGTCGAAACAGATGTGAGCTTCCTTTCTTCCCTCTCCCTCCTCTTCTCCAGTCCCCCAGTCTCATCTCCAGCTCTGCAGCAGTCTCCCTCCTCATGGCTTTTCCTCACTCTCTGCCCCCATTTCTAGAAATGATCAAAAGCATCTCTGAAGAAACTCATTATCTCATGATGCCACTTGTGAAACTCTTTTTTACCTAATATTTTTATTTTTATTTTTGCCATTCATCTATCTATCTATCTATCTATCTATCTATCTCTATTTATCTCTCTCTCTTGTTTTATTTTTGTTTGTTTTTATCCTACAGAATGTGTATTTCTCTGTTTCTCTGTTTTGTTTCTCAGCCTTTTCTTAGGCACTTTTCCTTCTGTTTACATTAGTTGTTTCAATTTGATTTGTTTGCTTTTGTTTATAGCCTACCAAAGAAAGTTCCTGTTGTTTTCACTAAGTCCAGTTTGGTGAACCCAGTGAGTTTATTAGGTGCCTTGATGAATGAGTTACTGTCAGGGACAGACAAGCTCAGGGGCAGCTGCATGCGCCAAAAGCCGAGCTCAAGCGTAGGTAGTGACTCATGAACATTTTTTCCTGGGAGTGCCAGCGGCCTGAAGACAGCCGAGCTGGTTGCGGAGAGCTGCCTTTCCTCCCAAACAATTTTGTTTGCTGCTCCACACTTTCCGAACCCTCATGGAGCTTGTCAAGTTTTCAGAGCTTCCGGAGTCTTTTTATGTTTCCTCACTAGCCCATAATCCTCACTCTTCCCTCTAAATAGTGTAACTGGCCTGGCTGAAATGAGAACAGTCTAAGTTTTTTTTAATCTGTTTCTCAGTCTGAAAAGGATACTAAAGCAATGAACCACACAGAACTGAATTTGTTCATAAATCTCATGTGCATTTTAAGGTCAAATCCCTTGCCAGAGGAAATTTCTGTCTGCAAAGAGGTTTCCTAACAATTATTTCTTGCGGATCTCCTTATAGGACAAGGCTTAAAGACACAGCCCAGTTCCTCCCAGCCCCACAACACAATGTTGAGTCAATGAGTGGGTAGAACCACCCAGTGAAAAAAACCACTTGGACCATGGAAATATTGATCTTCTTTTTAAACTGCATCGACTTTGTTGCCCTGAAGAAAGACAGAATTTAGGGGTGAGATCTCTTTTTGTCCCTTTTCAATATTCAATCGATTTCCCTTTATTTCTTTCCGCTATGTTGTCACATAATATCACTCATTCAGCAGGCTACTATGCTGATTTTGAAGGCAGCTATGTGAGAAAACTCAGAAGTTGGATAACTGGAGGGTATGTTTCTATGTGGAAGGAGACACTGCCTATGTGACATATGGAAGCACTGGAGAAGACCCCAATGAAGGGTAGATTGTAGGTGTGCTGATCAAACCGAATAAATGGAGGGATGATTATGAAGAAAGATTTTGGAGACAACTTAGAGAGTAGAAGGACAAGTGACCAGAGCTTCTCAGGACATGAACATTTGTAGGATAATGAGACCAGAAGTGCCCTTCATTTCATTAGTGAGACTAGAAACCTGCTGGTTTTCACAACTCTCTGTGTGGCTTTAGAACTCCCAAGTTTCAGGAAGGCGGAGTAGAGCTCCCTTCTCATCCTAGAAACTGATTTTTGGTATCATATAGAATAGAGGCTTGAAAGCAACAATAATGAAAACATGTCTTGCTGAACATGTGGCAGTCTCTTAAGAGCTTTAAAGATAGCAAGATCACGAAGCGGAGGATGTTCTGAAACTGGCAAAACCAGGGAGAGACAACTATAGCTGAGGCCAACACCACTGCACCTTGGAGATTTAGAGTTTTGTGTGTCCATTTTTGAGATTGTTTTGAGGGTTTGGAGGTTTGTTTTTGTTTTTGTTTGTACATTTATTTCATGTTCATTTGACAGCCACAGCAACCTGAAATGAAGCCCTGATAAGTGGGCACCCAGAAAAGGTTGCCCTGAGAATTTTTAAGACTTTGAAAGTTTGAAATTTGCAGAATTATTGGTGCTTCTGTTAAAAACATGGGCGCTGGGAGAAAGAGGGATCGAACAGTGAGAGTAATAGAATCCTATTTTGTCCCTTCTAAGTTAGTAGGTGAACATTCAGAGTAGGTTTATAGCCACCAACAGGACTAAGCTCCTCTTATGGCTGCATCGCCAGACTGGAAACCATGATTAACAAGTTCTCTCATGCCTAGTATTTGATCCCACAGTTCCAATTCATTTAGAAAGGTCTTAGAGCACATATGACATTTCTATTTGAAAAAAAAATCAACACATTCTAATAAGGATCTAAAAATTTAAGGCAGATTTCAATTTTTGAGGCAAATGTAAAAACATTTAATTCTCTATTAAAATTTTAGTTGATTTTTATAAGCTAGGAAAACCATTTGAATGAAAAGTCAATAAATTGAAATTTTTGCTTAAATTAATGAACAACCTTAATACTTCTCTGAATACAGAGCTGTGTTTGCAATGTTGACATAGGCTGACAGACATTTTAAAAAGGCTGTGCAGCAGCAAAATTAGAAAAGGTGTTAAGATATAGTATATCATAGTGGAATAAACAGCTTTGGATTGAGATTTTTATCTTATTAAGAGAGAAAAGTATCCTGTGAGAAAATACTATTACATCTCCATTCCAAGAAAGCCTGGGCAACTTCTTCAAGTTCTAAATGAGTAGAGATAAACTTACTCTGTAAAGGAGTAATAGTAAAATATTTTCAGCTTTGTAGTTTATATACATACATTCTGTTGTAAATACTCCATTCTCAGTAATATAACACAAAATTAGTCACAGTCAAAACCAGGGATGGAATAGACATGGCTGTATTCCATGGCCCACTCTGCTCCACCAATACGAAATGCAGATATCTTACAATATGTACATATATGAAATTATTACTCTTATTTTGTTTTGTTATCAATGAAATCTATAAAACCATCATTAGCTCTCGAATCATATGAAACAGATGGGAGTGCTGGGTAGATGGCGCTTTATTACCAAAAGCTCCAGAAGAATGAGTCTCTGAGCTCATGTAAAAGTCAGACAGGCATGTTTTGCTTATGATCTCCCAGAATCTCAGAAGGCAGAGACAGAGGATCCCTGGGACAAACTGCCTGGCTAATCAAGCCATTAGAACCAGAGCCAAAGCTCTGGCTTTGGCAACAGACCCTATTTTAACAAATAAAGTGGGGAAAGTATTCCCGAAACACATCTGGTGTCAATTTAGGGACTCACTTTTTTGCTCCACCTTTGGCACACATGAACTATACAGCACCACTAATCACAAAAATTGATAACAAAATCAGACTTGACTGAGTACAGGCTGCACTTTGTTTCTTCATCTTCAAAATCATGACCTGTTGCTGCTGATTTTAAAATTTTTAATTTCATACCTTCTCATAGTCAGACAATGTAGGAGCTATTTTACCATGGTCAGTCTGCCTCCTGTTAATGTTAATTTCAAAATCTACTGTTTTAGCTAACATGATGATCTGTGATTCCTTCTGACCATCCTTTCATCTTCTTTTCATCTTCTTTGCCCCAAAGCTCTTGGTTACTTTATTTACAAGATGTTTACCACTTTCCTAGAGTGCGGTACGTCCCATTGGTATCTTTATTGGACGCTCTCCATTACACGATGAGGAGAAATCAGCCAACGTCAGTGAGAAGAGATACATTCTGAATTATAGAGATGAAAGAAATTGCATATAACTCCGGAAGAGTCAATTTGCCCTGATCAGAAGCTTTCCTGATAAGAACAGTGAAAAACACTTCTGGCTCGAATTGTTACTTCTCCTTCCCCACTTTGCTGCATTTAGTGTGTAGACAACATGGATTACCAAGGGCAACAATGAAGTTATGGAGGAGAAAAGATGACTTGCATTTTTGCTTACCCCAGATAACCACAGACATGGTTTCTCCAAGAATGAATTGATTCCTCACACATTACTGTGGTAGGTGAAAGAAACAGAATGGAGAGAGGAGAGAGGAGAAGAGAGAGGAGGGAGACAGGGGGAGAAGAAAGGAAGAGAGAGAGAATGAAGGAGAAAAGAAGGAAAACAAAGGGAGAGGAAGGAGAACTTTCTTCTGCAATGTTCCCAGGAAGATAGCACTGAAGCTTTTTCACTCAGGACAAGGTCTGACAGCCCCAGTAATCTTGTGTGTCAGGGCCTGATGATAATTCCACCAGAGCAAATTTCCTACTTTATTTATAAGACTAAATGTATTGTATGTTCACTGTGTAGTTGTAGGGCTTAGAGTCCTTCCCTTAAGAAAACAGACTTAAGTTTCCCTTCTTTTTGCAGTGTGTGCAGTCTTAATGAGG
>CADCXT010003447.1:0-81869 GCA_902806775.1 Microtus agrestis | reverse complement strand
ACATATGACAAGGACATTTGTTCAACTATGTTCATAGCAGCATTATTTGTAATAGCCAGAACCTGGAAACAACCTAGATGCCCTTCTTTGGAAGAATGGATGAAGAAAGTGTGGAATATATACACATTAGAATACTACTCAGCAGTAAAAAACAATGACTTCGCGAATTTTGCATGCAAATGGATGGAAATAGAAAACACTATCCTGAGTGAGGTAACACAGACCCAAAAAGATGAACATGGGATGTACTCACTCATAATTGGTTTCTAGACATAAATAAAGAACCTTTATCTGACGCAGGATGGAGATAGATACAGAGACCCACACTGGAGCACCGGACTGAGCTCCCAATGTTCCAATGAGGAACAGAAGGAGGGAGAATACGAGCAAAGATGTCAGGAAAACAAGCGATGCACCCACCCACAGAGACAGTGGGGCTGATCCATTGGGAGCCCACCAAGGCCAGCTGGACTGTGACTGAAAAAGCATGGGATAAAACCGGACTCCTTGAATTTGGCGGACAATGAGGGCTGCTGACAAGGCAAGAACAATGGCACCGGGTTTTGATCCTATTTCATGTCCTGGCTTTGTGGGAGCCTAGCCAGTTTGGATGATCACCTTTCTAGACCAGGATTGAGGAGGGGAGGACTTTGAACTTTCCACAGGGCAGGGAAGCCTGACTGCTCTTCAGTCTGGATATGGAGGGGGAGGAGGGGGGAGGAGTGGGGGTGGGGGGAGGGAAATGGGAGGCGGGGAGGAGGCAGAAATTTATTTTTTTCCAATATAAAAAAAAACTAAAAAAAAAAGAGGATAGCTTACAAACTTTTGTTTGGATGTCCAATGGTTAAACCTCTAGTGATAATATTCTTATGGAAGACCTTGAGCTGCTAGGTAAAATTCTTACAAAAAACAGTTTCCAATAGAGAGCTTAAAACAGCTGCCTAACAGGTACTCAAGCAGGTAAAGTATAAATCCACAGATAAAGTATACAATAATCAACAAATACAGTATATTAATCATAATTCAGCTATGGCAAGTGTGTATATTAGATGTAAAACTTATTATACAACAGCTTTATAAAACATGCTGCTTATGGCTAAATATTCTCAGTTTTGCTAGTTAAGATATTAAACTCTTAATTTAATCCAGTAGCTTGTCTGATATAAAAGGACAGGATAGAATCTGGATAATGGTTTAACAAAATATTGTCTATGATCAATGTTTCTTATACTAAACCGTAGATTCATTGATAATTTTAAGATTGATTCCTGGACAATTGCCTTTGCTAAATTCAAAGGCCAAAAACAATGGTCTTTTCCCAGATCACTGCTACTATTTATGCACCTGTATCTTGCTAATGTTATAGCAAAAATCCCTTAAAGGATTTTATGCTAAATTTTACAAATGGCTCTTCCAATGGAGGAACTGCATATATGGCTAACAATAATAAAAATTATAGAGCATAACAAGGCTCCTTCAAAGCAACTTATAAAAGTTGCCAGCAGATCCTGATGCAAACAGATCTGGCTTGATGACACCAAGCTTACCTTTGATAAGACAAGGTGAAAAAGCCCTTGCAATGCATTATGAAAAAACCCGACCTGTATATATATTTGGGGTCGAGGACGTGTTTGTGCTTTTTTCACAGAAAGAAAATGAATCCTGGACGTGATGTCGAGGCTGCGGACACAGAGGAGTGCCAGACTTCCAGAGATGATTGAGGAGAGGTCCTTGGTCCGGTCTCCCCTGCCCCCAAGGAAAGGAGTGCCTGCTAACAAAACCACCTACACCACTCTGCAGAGGGTCATCCTGCCTCCAGAGTCCAGGGAGACCCGGCGGACATAAGTGCCAGGATGTGCTTCATGTAGCTGAATCCAACTCGCCTCACCCAGGTTCCCCCACCTGTCCTGGAGCACAAAAGCTAAACTGCTTCTGCAGCTTGAACTCTAGTCTGCTTTGGAGCTGAGTTGCAGACTAAACATCAGACGGCTTTAAACTTTGGGACACAGAACTCATTTTAATTAAAATATTAACCTCTCTTCACTTAAGAAGGGGAAAAACTGGGGGTTCCTGTCACTGTTGCTCAGAGACTGGAACTGGTGCTATTTGATAACATCAATGTATGTCATTGTACTCCTACTGAAATTGATCAAATGATATTTGTAACTGCTTATAGATGTTGAGAAAAGTTTGACACATGCTGCAAAGTGTTTGGGTTTAATGCATATGTTAAAAGTTTAGATTTTGATCCCTTTTACACTGCCCTAATTTTTGGCAGGCAGCACACGTAACTTTATGTGGAGTAGGCACTTAGGAAGGAGGACACACCATAGGCCAGACTAAAGGGTGAATACTGGGTTGGGAAAAAGCCCTTTCTTCTTGTCTGGAGATGGAGTTATTGGTGCCAAAATTATATCATTATATCTCTTGTTTGAGGAACTCCTCACAGTCTTTTCATTAATGATAGACGCAGGGGCCCAATGACGGGAGTTAGTGTGGATCCTCGCCTGAATAGCACACCATACAGAGGTTGTAGAAACCGGCTCAACATGGCATGGTACAGGTATGAGGGCGCTCTCCACATGGCCTAAGACAGGGTGCCCTGTGATCTGCTTACTTTAATCCTGCTAGATGCCTTTTATTTGAGGAGCTCCAAGGACGGGCGACTTATGGCAGGATAATCCCCCAACCTAAGGCAGGGCCCTGGGAACCCTAGGACGCCTAAGGGGGAAAGAAAAAAGGCCTGGTCCCCACTCGATCTAGGAGTCATCGAGCACCCCTCTGTTCCCAGGAGAGGTGGATTGCTTCACCACTCGAGAGGGGGTCTCTCCTTGTCTCAGTCCCTTCTCCTTTGGTCTGACACCATGGATGACTCTGACTGGTGCTCTCCATGTGATAGCTGCCTGCCTTTGCATGGGAGTGGGGATGGGATCTGTGGGGAGCCGTTTCCCCCTAGAGATCATTGCAGGAACCATCGCCCTGGGGAGACTGCGGGGAACCACACACCCATGGTTGTGCTGGGAATGGTCCTGTTGCCCCACACCCAGTTGAAGCTGTTAATGGAGAAAAATAAAATAAAATAAAAAAAAAGAGATTGGTAATGTTCTTCTACTTCTATTGTATAGAATAATTTGAGGAGTATTGATATTATCTCTTCTTTGCAATTCTGGTGCAATTCTGCACTGAAACCATCTGACCCTGGGCTTTTTTTTTTTTTTTGGATGGGAAACTTTTGATGACTGCTACTTTTTCTTTAAGGATTATTGGTTTATTTAAAGTGTTTATCTATTCTTGATTTAATTTTGGAATGTGGTTCCTATACAGAAAATTGTCCATTTCCTTTAAATTTTCCAATTTTGTGGAGTACAGCTTTTTGAAGTATAATATGGTGGTTCTCTGGATTCCCTCAGTGTCTGTTGTTATGTTGCCCTTTTTATTTCTAATTTTGCTAATTTAGATGCTATCTTTCTCTGACTTTTGTTTAGTTTTAATAATGGTTTTCCTATGATGTTGATTTTTCTCAAAGAACCAACTTATTTTCTCAATAATTGTTGTATTGTCCTGCTCAGTGGTGAGAGAGTGATGTTGAAATTTACTACTATTTGTGTGGGGGGTTTGATGTCTAATTTAAGCTTTAGTAATGCTTTTTTAGCAAGTGTAGATATACTTTTTTGGGGAGAATGATATTCAGAATTGATATTTTATCTTGATGTATTTTTCCTGTGAAGAATATGAAGTCTCCTTTTTCATACCTTTTGATTAACTTAGTTTGAAATGATTTTTTTAGATGTTAGGGTAGTTACACCAGCTTATTTTGTAGCTTCATTTGATTGAAAAATCTTTTCACAACCCTTTACTCTGGAGTAATGTCTATCTTTGAATTTGAGGTGTGTTTCTTGTACACAACAGAAGGATGAATCCAGTTTTCTCATTCATTCTGTTAGCCTTTGTCTTCTTATAGGCAAATTGAGATAATTGATATTAAAGGAAAATTGAGACCAGTGATTGCTAGTTCCTGCTACTCTCAGTTTTGTTGTTGTAGCTGGTATTATGTATGTGCTTCCCTTCTTTAGGTTTTGATATTGTAGATTATCTACTACGTGTCTTTTTTTTTCTTTGTGGTTGTAGTTAAATTCCATGGCTTGAAGTTTTCCTTCCAACACTTTCTGTAGGGTTGGATTTGTGGATAGGTATTCTTTAAATCTGGTTTTGTCATGCAATATCTTGTTTTCTCAGTCTATGCTGATTGAAAACTTTGCTGAGCATAGTAGTCTGGGTTGGCATCTGTGGTCTCTTAGCATCTGAAGATCATCTATCCATGACACTCTGGTTTTCAGAGTTTCCATTGAGAAGTCAAGTGTAATTCTGCAGCTCCTAATATTCTTTCATTATTGTGTATATTTTGTGTTTTGATTATTATGTGCTGTAAAGACTATTTGTGCTCCCATCAATTTGGTGTTCTGTAAGCTTTCTTTACTTTCATAGGCATGCCCTTCTTTAGGTTGGAAAAATTCTTTCTGTGATTTTGTTGAATATATTTTCTGTTTGTGAGCTGGAGTTCTTGACTGCCTTCTATCCTCATTATTCTTAGGTTTGGCTTCTCATGGTGTCCCAGATATCCTGGATATTTTGTGTTAAGAATTTGTTGGATTTGACATTTTCTTTGACCAATGAATCTATTTCTTCTATTGTATCAGTGCCTGAGATTCTCTCTTTCATTTCTTGTATTCTGTTGACTATCCTTGCATCTGTAAATTCAGATCATTTACCCAATTTTCCATTCCCAGAATTCCCTTGGTTTTTGTGTCCCTTATTGCCTCTTTTTCAGTTTTCAAGTCTTGAACTGTTTCCTTTACCTGTTTGTCTGTTTGTTTTTTTCCTGCCTTTTGCTTTCTTTCAGCACTTTGTTAATTTCTTTCAATTTTTTGTTTCTTTTCTACTTCCACTTTAAAGATTTATTTACCTTTTTGTTTATTTATTTAATTATTATGCACTATTCTACTTACATGTGTGCCTGCCTGCCAGAAGGGACCAGATCTCATCAGCGATGGTTGTGAACCACCACATGGTTTCTATGAGATGAACCCAGGAACCTCTGGAAGAGCAGCCAGTGCTCTTAACCTCTGAGCCATCTCTGCAGCCTTTCTTTAAGGAAGTTTTTAATTTTATCTTTAAGGGCCTCTATCATCTTTATAAAGTTATTTTTAAGGCCATTTCCTTCTGCTTTCACTGGATTGTTGAGGTATTGATGTTGTAGAACCACTTCTTTCTGGTGCTGCCATATTGGTCTTCATGTTGTTGAATGTATTCTTACACTGCTGTCTACCTACCTCTTCCTCCAATGGGTACAGTTGAGGCCTGTGCTTTAGAGGGTTCCTTTTCTTCCAATTTGTGTAGGTGAGTCCTGTGGCTTAGGTGGACACTCTTTCTCCAGGTGCAGTTGTGGCCTGTGTCTCCAGTGATCACTCGCCAGGAGCAGGCAGGTCCTCTGGTCATTGCTTATGCAGCAGGGGATGCTTGGGGTGTCAGAATGCTGCCACAAGGACTCTGGTTTTTCAGCCATTAGAGGTGGGACATGGGAAGCGTATAAGGGCAGCCAGGTTGTAGAGAGCAGGGCCATCCAAGTAGGAGTCTATACTCTCACACCCACTCAGAGTAGGTAGGGCTTGGCTTCTGTGGTCATTGATGTGGTGGAGAACGGTTGGGGTGTGGGGAGGCTGGTACTGTCTCTGGGGCTCCAGAGGCTGTGAGTAGAGCATGGCATTAACCCCCAGAAGGCTAGATTCTAGCAAGCAGAATCATCCAGCTGGAAACCCAGATACTCATCTCCTCCCTGTGTATGTGGGACACAATACAATTAATTTTAAATGAAATATTTAGAAATCAAATTGGTAAAAAGGAATAATGTCATAATTAGTATATTTTTAAATTATTTTATAATGTAGAGACAAATAAAAGTTTTTATATATTTATAAGGTAGAGTGATATTCAGATATTTAATCTGGGACATTTAAGTCATGTGAAGTATCATATAAATGAATATTTTATTCTAAATATTACACCTTCTATGTTTAATTTATTTAGCAAGATTATGAGTGATGACGTGGAAGTGGAATTTGACTTGAAAATGTGAAATTATGCATTTCACAATAGTAGAATCTGCAATACTTAATTTTTTAATGAGGAGAAAACATCCTCCTCTGGTAAGGAGAAAGAAGTAAACTATCTCCATATGAATTATCATGTGTAAACTGTACTATGGTGATATTTTGTTTGTGCTTTAACAAATAAAGCTTGGCTGAACATTAGAATGCAAAGCTTTCAACAATAGTTAACCATAAAGGCCAGGCTGTGGTGACACACACCTTTAATCCTAGCACTTGGGAGACAGGCAGATGGATCTCTGTGAGTTCAAGGCCACCCTAAACTATGTAAGATTGAATCGATCTAAAACAGAAACAGATCCAAGCAGTGCAGTGGTGGCGTCTACCTTTAATCTCAGCACTAGGGAGCTGGAGATGGATGTGATATGTTTGGGTGGAAAAGGAATATGAGTAGGGAGTAGAAAGGAGCTCAGGATTCAGACTGAGTTGTTTTTTTTTTTTTTGAGATGGCATTCAGTCTGAGGACTTGTAGATACAGGATACCCCATTTTTTTCTGAGGATTTCAAAGAGGTAAGAACTAGAGGCTAGCTGCTCTGCTTCTCTGACCTCTCAGATTTTACCCTAGATATCTTACTCTGTCTTTTTAAAATTAAGACCAATTAGATTCATACCATACTGTACTTTATTGTTCTCCAACGTTATTTTAAGAAAAGCTTTGTTTAAATGAACACATCAGTAAGGAATTTTCTTATTATTAGTATGCAAGAGGCACTAGTAGATGCTGCTACACTGTTTTTTGAATCGATCTTTTGAAGAAAGCATCCTTCAGCAATGTTTCAATATTCCAGTTGCATGTTGAGTACCAGATGTCAGAAAAGTTGAAAACACGTATTTTAGTGTCTTAGTCCTTCAAGTTTTTTTCTGATTCAATATCTTTCTCATTTTTCATGGTTATGTGTTTAGCATCATTGAGGAAATGGGCTTTGCGAACAGCAATCTACATACTTTTAAAAGAAATGATTTCACCACCTGCACTTTTGGAAAATTGGGGGAGCTATAGAAAACTTTCTTTTGCAGGAAGCATAAATAAGTAGTGTATTAATGTTTTGATTTCTGAGGAATATAAAGGCTCATAATGTTGGGATGCAAGTTACAACATTTGGCGAGACATGATGGTGCCATGAGATTAGTGATTTTCTAACATAATAGACAATAAGTAAAGTATAATATTATTCCAATGTAAAGGCAGTGACAGCAATACATATTTACAAATTATAAACAACATGAAATGTGAACGTTGTTTTGGATTTTCAATGTTCTCTTTCTTTGTGTGCCTTTTTATTTCTCTAATTGTTAGTCTCTTTAACTCTACCACTATCCTCACCTTACAATAGCTATAAAGCTCTATTAGAGAATCGCCATGCAAATTATCTACTAGAAGTTTTATGTACACCTGGCACGATGGGTGATCAGATAAAAGTGCCTGTTGTGTACAATCTCTGGAACCCACGGTGGAAAGATAAAACAGATTCCAAATGTTTTCTTACCTCTGTGCACATATATACACATGTGTGTATATATGCATACATACTCATTCACATACACACATGCACATAGACATGCACACTAACAGTAATAACAATAATACTATGTTTAAATTCTATATAATGAAACTTTTGCTTCATTCCTACTTGCTTCACCCAGAGTATGAATATGTTTATATCTATGATCTCCATGAAGGCATTTTGTTAATTAGCATACTTTAGTACATGAAAGCTAAGCTTAATCATATTAGTTATAACAATGCCACAATGTCTGATTTTTTACATATCTTTTATGACTTGAACACACTTGAATACAAATGTGTTTGTTATGTTTGAGTGCCAAGGACTTCACCAATTGAGATATCGTTCCATTCTACATTTTATATGTTTGGAATCCAAATGATTTTATATTTTCTGTCATTTAATGATTCAGTCCTTAGTCAATATATACACGAAGAGTAGATGTTATACCCTGAGAATTTGTTTTGTTACAGAAAATAAGGCCCAAACTACAATCCCAGGGAATTATCAGTAAAATAAGCAAGTCAAAGAAAAATGGAAAAATAAGTATAGCATTATGATAATATGAAATGTTATAAATTACTATACCATTGAACTATAAGCATACTTACTATGTGGTCCTAGTAACCAAAACTGAAAATATAGGTAGCAAATGAAAATTAGTTAAGAAAAATACATGAACTTAGAGATATTATGACAATATGCAAGATTATACAAGTTTTAACTTGACAAAATCCTAGCACTGAGAAGGGAGAAAATGAAGTGGATACAAAATCTACACTTAATAAGGAATGTATTTTCAACTGTTATCAGCTGGGAGAAGTAAAGTTAGTTTTTTCAGTGGAGTAATACTGGGTCTATCAACACAATCAAAAGTAGGCTCCAAGCCCAGAAGTAGTTGGCCGGGATAAATTTGAAATCCATGATTTGGGGGTATGTTGTGGTGTTGTTTTCTCTCTGGTTCTTTTTCTTGTTGTTCTTCTGAGTATTTTGTTTTCAGAGAAAGAGAAAAGAGAGAATATGAAGTCAGGCCAGTAGGTTAAGGAGGTGGATATGAGAGGATGTGGGCCAAAAGAGTACCAAACTACACTGTATGCAAATAATATTTAAAGCTAATAAAGACAAAACTTTAAACACATCACAACAAAGTTTAAATAAAATGAGGTTTATCTCTTTTAAAATCTCCGTTTATTACATTTGTCTTTCAGTGTCCAGAATAGAATATTCACTAATGTATTTAGCACTATTAAATTTAAGAATGTTAATAAAAAATAATATAATAGACCATAAGAACTGAATTAATTTAGCCACCATAGATAGTGGGCAAAATTTTTCTCCCAATATTACTTCACTTTAATAGTTTGTGGAATATAAGAGTTTTTATTATATGATGCCCAGGGGCAAACTTTTTTAAAATTTATTTTTAAAAATCTATTTTTTTCTTATTTTACATGCTAAATCCATTTCCCACTTTCTCCCCCTCTCCTGCTCCCTCCACTTTCTCCCTCCCTTCTCATTCCTATCTCATTCCCAATCCACTCCTCAGAGCTGGTAAGGCTTCCCAATGGGGAGTCAAAAAGTCTAGCATTTTGCTTTGAGGCAGGACCAAGGCTCTCCCTACTATATCTAGGTTGGGCAAGGTATTCCTCCAGAGAGAATGAATTCTAAAAAGCCAGAATAAGTAGTATGGATAAATCCTGGTCTCACTGCCAGCAGCCCCACTGTCTGATCCAGCTATAAAACTGTCACACACATTTAGAGGGCCTAGTTTGTTCCTATGCTGGTTCCATCACTGTCAAGCCTGAGGTGGAAGTCTTCCATTAGTTTAGTTAACTGTTTCAGTGGGTTTTGCCATCATAGTCTTAGCCTTTTGGTTCATATTCTCATTCTTCCCACTCTTCAACTGGACTTTGGTAGCTCAGACCAATGCTCTACTGTGGATCTCTGCCTTTGCTTCCATGAGTTGCCAGATGAAGGTTCTATGGTGATATTTAAGATAGTCATCAATCTAACTACAGGATAAGGCTACTTTAGGCATTCTCTACTCTATTGCTTAGGGTCTTAACTGGAGTCATTCTTGTGGATTCTTGGAAATGTTTCTAATGCCACGTTTCTTGCTGGACCCATATTGGCTACCTCAATCAAGATCTCTTTCCTTGTTTTCTGTCTCTGTCCTTCCCCCATTACAACAATCCCATTCTCTCTAGTTCTCCCCACTTCTCTTCTCCCCTCCTTTTCCCCCTATGCCTTCCCTTCTCCCTCCACTCCCACACTCCCAATTTTCTCAGGAGATTTTTAAAAATAATGATAGAGAGAGTGTGCTTTTTGATATGGATGTGTTTCTTCCTTTTATGTTACTTATCATTTTAATTAAACTGTCTTCATATGAGAAAGATAAAATTTCTTTATAATATAAATATAATTATTTAGGGAAGGAATTTTTATCCTCCAATTACATAGATCCTGCCACTCACTACAGATGTTTAAATGTCAAATGCTCCTTTCCATAGATTTCAGGTCAGCTAGAACGAAATACAAGATTTTAAGTATTCTAGCATATGACCTCAGGTTAGCCCAATCATCAGAAGAGTCCAAAGCAGTCACCTCTGCATTTTATTTCCCTTGAAGAGACTTTATACATGCTTAGTATCTAAGTGCAGTTTCTATTGCAGTAAATAACCTATTTCTTTCCCAAGTTTCATTTTGGCCACTGGATTGCATTATCTTTAGTCATATGGAGGCTGTGTTGGTAGGAGGAGACCAGGCAGTGGGTCTAGACACATATTCTTCTTTTTACTTGTGCCTGACTTCACATCTTCATTCACTAACTTCTGCCTTTCATTAGCTGCCTTCTAGACGTTTTCTTGGACTCTCCAACATGCGTAATTAATTGTAGTAATGGTCAGTGCAGATTTATAAGGCAATCTTGTGTGCCTTTGTTTTTTGAAAATGTACTCCATTTCTAGTCATGTTAGAAACTCTGAATTCCACCTTCTGAAGTGTAGGACAGTGTTTATTTTCCTTTTCCACCTTCAGCAATTCTGTGAATTCTGTGCCATATGTCCCCAAAACTGTCACAAGTTAAAAATTGGCAGATGTATATCTGACCTAATATTATTTCCAAATTTTAATGAGATAACTCTTGTTGGTGGTGTTTTTATTCTTTTACTCTTTGGGTTATTTTGTTCTTTTGCAGGGCCTGCCAGCCAAATTCCAAATTAATCACACAATCACTTACTGAATGCTTATACTTATTCGTAAATGCCCGACCTTAGCTTGGCTTGTTTCTAGATAGCTTTTCTGAACTTAAATTAGGCTGTCTATCTTTTGTCTCTTGGCTTTTATCTTTCCCTATTGCTGTATACCTCACTTTCACTATTACTCTGTGATTGGCTGGGTGACTGGGTGATTGACCCCTAGTGTCCTCCTCTCCTTTTTCTCTCATTCCTGCTTTCTCTCTGTCTAGATTTCTCCTCCTATTTATTCTCTCTGCTTACCAGACCCACCTATATACTTCCTCCTGCCTCACTATTGGTCATTAAGTTCTTTATTAAAACAACAGGTGTTTTAAACAGTCAAAGAATCATAGCCTCACAGAGATAAACAAATGCAAAATAAACAAAAGCAGCACATCTCTGTCATTAAACAGATGTTCCAAGCATAAACAAATGTGTACACTTTAAAATAATATTCCACAACAGATTCCATCTAGATTGTCTCTGAATTTGGAAATTTTTCAAAGCTTTAAATATATTTTATATATTTCATAGTTTACAATCATATATTTTTCAATCACAAAAATAATAATTTAAAACAGTATAGAAAATTAATGCTTCCACTTAGAGAAAATTGTATCATTAGAAATTCAAGAAATCATGTATTTAATTTTAACTTCATTAAAATAATAGAATTGGAGAACATATTCTTAACTGTTATATGAAAGAAATATTTGTATCTGAAACACATAATTATTATTTGTCAATAAGGGGGAAAATGAGAAGACTGATGAAAATGAATGGCATATTTCTCTTGTAATTCAAGCAAAGGAAAAGTATTCATCAATCACATTCATTAGGAAAAAAGGCACACCAAAACACAAGAATTCACTATACCCTCTTGAGAAGTCTTAAAATTAAAGAAAAGAAGAAGAAATGGAATAAGACTAAGACCTAACCAGGAATATTGTACATTATTGCTCAGTATTTCTCTTGTAATTGTACTGCAAATATACTTAAGTATGTCCTTATTACTCCTCAAAACACATACATTATAAGGTTTAAATCTGCATTATATATACTATTATCAAATTAGTGAAGACTCAATGGCTATCAATTTTATGATACATAAATATGATATCACCAACCATTTGTATATTATGTAAATAATAATAAATTATAATTTCATAGAACAATATCTATAAATCTCAAAAACATGTTGGATAAAATAACTAAAGATTAAAAAGAACATAAAATTTTTCTTCCACTTATTTAAAATGCAACACATAATTATATTGGCAGCAACTTATTTGGAATGGTCTGCTAACATTTCTGAGTATTATTATGTTGTTAAGTACTTGTATGTATTTTTGACACGTGTTTTGTATTTTTCTATTAAAAGTTCTGCTTTCTTTAAAAAATGTTTGAGCACAGTACAATATCAAACTTAAGATTCTGGCATTATAACATTCCTCTGAAACAGGAAACAGAGCAAGTCACTTTCACAGGCATGCAGAATATATATATTAACAGATATCAGTTCCTCAAAATATCGGTGTCTTTTATTTTTTCTTCATATTTGAAATATAAACACCTTCTTGGCTGCTTTGAGAAAGAAAGGCATCATTTCACAGTAACTTCCATAGTGCAATTCTTGCTTACTTAAGTGATAAAAGCTGTGATGAGGAAGAATCAAGTTTGTTTCTAATAAAACATCATTGGAAATCAAACTAGAGAAAAGCAGTGATTTTAATGATTTTGTATTTCTTTGTTCTTTTAACAAATGCTTGGAATATCTGTATAAAAATGTTTATGGATAAATCTTCAAAAAACCCCACCTCACTTAATGCTTAAGAGATGCCTTCTAAAAAACATATCTTTCCATTATCTTCCTGATTACAAATCTACTTTCCTTCTCTCATCCTCAAAGGGCCCTAAACCCTTTAGGTCTTGAATCATGTCACTATCATTCTAGCTGAAGGGAACTAGAGAGGTCTCCCTTGGGTTCCTATTAACACTTGCTAGTTAATCAGCCAGAGGGGCTGTTGGTGACTGATGTCCTATCCTTCCATCCATCCTCTTTCCACCGTCCCCAGAGGTTGGCACACCATTGTAGCCATCCTAGCCTGGGAAAGACAGCAGCAGAGCTTGGGTCACAGAGCCATTTGTAGAAATTCATTCAATTGTTCAAAAGCTAGAATTTTCTAGTGGTAAAATTCCCGATTATGAATTTGCAGACCCAGAACATGCAGCTGTGCAATGTATTAGCAACAAAACTAACTTTCCAGCTTTGAGATTCATAAATATTTTAGGTATTGTACAAATACTGCAGCAAGTAGTAACAGAGATGTCCCTAGGTAGAAGGAAGCTACTGATAAGATGTATGTGGTGATACGCAGGGGGTACTCACATTCTGAATAAGTTTAGGAGAGCAGCCATCTCTAATTTAGACTGTTTTCTTAATCTGCTGCGAAGGGACCATGCTGGGTGATTCACAGTAATGAACTCCACCTGGATGCTCAGTAAATCTGAACAGGAGGACTGACTGCAGCCTACTGGTGTTACCACAGATCTGGATGAGTAAGCTCTAATTTGATCATTAAGTGACCGTCCCACAAAGGAACCATTAGAAATGTTTAGAGTCTGATCCTCTGTGATAGGACAAGACAGACTGCTTATTTTAATAGGGTCATGCTGGAAGAATGGGAAATATTCTGAGAGAAAACCAGAATATTTGTGAAGCAAAGACAACAAATTGTTAGTGACTGCTTGATTCTAGTGCCATTCTAATTTAGTAGCGTCTGTGTTAAAAGGAAAAACATAACGTAAACTTTTAGAATGTCTAACCTTTGTTGGTTAATGTTGTTTTGACAACATTACATAAACCATGGGATTAATTTACTGCTATTGTTACAGTCCTTGAGACATCTGCTCTTCTCTGAGTTGAAACTACAGTGTGTATTGTAATGTACTGCAATATGAATCTACCTAGTGTAGGCATCCTTTAAAGATACAGTTATGTCTCTTAAAGCTTTGTATTTACACCTTATCACTATCCTATTGTAATTGAGAATAAGGTTATAGCTATAGATTCTACTTCTTATATAACAAGACTCTGTATAATCAGATCCATATAAATGTTATCACAAAAGTCACAAATAAGCATGATCTCTTTAATGAATTTCATTTTATTATAAATAATTACTGATTAATTTGTTTGACTGAAAATAGAGTGTTTTCTCATGTAATACATCTCAGTCACAATGTCCCTTCCATCCAATCCTCCTAGTTTCACCCTTACCTCCCCTAATCCTCAGATTCACTTCCTCCCTTTTTCTTCTTCAGAGAAGAGCAGGCACCTAAGAGATGACAGAACAAAAGAAGATACAATAGGCAAGATGAAAACACTTATATCAAGGCTAGACAAGGCAACCCAATAGGAGGAAAAAGAATCTCAAGAGTGTTTTAAGGAGGGAGTGAGACACTTGTTGGTTACTGGCTGCTCAGCCCCAAAATAATCACACAGAAACTGTTTTATTTAAATCACTGCTTGGCCCATTAGCTCTATATTCTTATTTGCTAACTCTTACATATTAATTTAACCTATCTCCATTAATCTGTGTATCGCCATGTGCCAGCGGTTTACCTGAAAAGTTTCCAGCATCCATCCTGGCTGCTCCATGGCATCTCTCTGGCTCTGCCCTTCTTTCTCCCAGCATTCAGTCTTGTCCTCTCTGCCTAGCTCTGCTCTGCCTCACCCCACTCTGCTATAGATTCCAAGCAGTTTTTTATTCACGATAATGACAGCATACAGAGGGAAATCCCACATCACAAGAGCCACAAGAGCAGGTAAAAGAGTCAGCGATACACCCGCTCCTACAGTTAGGGCCTCACATGAACAGCAAGCTACCGGTCATAACATAGACAGAGGACCTGGTGCAGACCCATATGGACCCCATGCTTGCTGCTTCCATCTCTGAGAGCTTATGTGAGCCCTGATGAACTGATTCAGTGGGTCAAGTTCTGCTGGTGTCTGTCTTCCCCTGTGACTCCTACAGCCTGTCCCCTTCTCTTCTACTTCTACTGTTCTCCCTGGAAGAAGGAGAGGAATCAGACAGAAGTGTGCTATTTATACAATCTCTCTGCATATTGTCTGCCTGTGGGTCTCCGTACCCACTTCAAACTGCTGCTTGAGGAAGACTGTCTGATAATGACTGGACTACACACCAAGCTATTAGTATAGCAGAATATCATTGGGAATCTATTAGGAATCTTTTTTTTTTTTTTGACAGAGTTTCTTTTTAGCTTTGGAACTTGTTTTGGAACTCACTCTGTAGACAAGGCTGGTATTGAACTCATAGAGATCCACCTGTCTCTGCCTCCCAAGTGCTGGGATTCAAGGCGTGCGCCACCACCCCAGTGATTTTCCATATGAAGCCCCAAAATGACCTTTCAAGATCTTTAAAGAATTCTGTTGGGATTTTGGTGGGGATTGCATTGAATCCATAAATTGCTTTTGGTAGTCTGTCCACTTGTACTGTTAATCCTACTGATCCATACATATGGAAGATGTTTCCATCTTCTGATATCTTATTCAATTTCTTTCTTCAAAGATTTGAAATTTTTTTTTATTGGAAAAAAAATTTCTGCCTCCTCCCCGCCTCCCATTTCCCTCCCCCTCCTCCCACTCCTCGCCCCTCCCCCCTCCTCCCCCTCCCTCTCCAGACTGAAGAGCAGTCAGGGTTCCCTGCCCTGTGGAAAGTTCAAAGTCCTCCCCCCTCAATCCTGGTCTAGGAAGGTGAACATCCAAACTGGCTAGGCTCCCACAAAGCCAGAACATGAAGTAGGATCAAAACCCGGTGCCATTGTCCTTGGCTTCTCAGCAGCCCTCATTGTCCGCCAAATTCAGAGAGTCTGGTTTTATCCCATGCTTTTTCAGTCACAGTCCAGCTGGCCTTGGTGAGCTCCCAATGGATCAGCCCCACTGTCTCCGTGGGTGGGTGCACCCCTTGTGGTCCTGACTTCTTTGCTCATATTCTCCCTCCTTCTGCTCCTCATTGGAACATTGGGAGCTCAGTCCGGTGCTCCAGTGTGGGTCTCTGTCTCTATCTCCATCCATCGCCAGATGAAGGTTCTATGGTGATATGCAAGATATTCATCAGTATGGCTATAGGATAGGATCATTTCAGGTTCCCTATCCTCAGCTGCCCGAGGAACTAACTGGGGACATCGCCTTAGGCACCTGGGAGCCCCTCTAGGTCCAAGTCTCTTGCCAACCCTAAGATGGCTCCCTTAATTAAGATATGTGCTTCCCTGCTCCCCTAACCAACCTTCCTTTATCCCAATCATCCCGTTTCCCCAAGTTTCCCCCAACCTCCCGTTCTCATTTCTCTCCCCTTCTCCCCTTACCCCCTCCCACCATACCCCCAAGATCCCAATTTTTTACCTGGCAATCTTGCCTACTTCCCATAACCAGGAGGATAGCTATATGTTTTTCTTTGGGTTCACCTTCTTCTTTAGTTTCTTTAGGATATCAAATTATAGACTCACTGACCTTTATTTATATCTAGAAACCAATTATGAGTGAGTACATCCCATGTTCATCTTTTTGGGTCTGGGTTACCTCACTCAGGATAGTGTTTTCTATTTCCATCCATTTGCATGCAAAATTCAAGAAGTCATTGTTTTTTACCGCTGAGTAGTATTCTAATGTGTATATATTCCACACTTTCTTCATCCATTCTTCCATTGAAGGGCATCTAGGTTGTTTCCAGGTCCTGGCTATTACAAATAATGCTGCTATGAACATAGTTGAACAAATGTCCTTGTCATATGATCGGGCATCTCGTGGGTATGTTCCCAAGAGTGGCATTGCTGGGTCCATGAGTAGGTTGATCCCAAATTTCCTGAGAAACCACCACACTGCTTTCCAAAGTGGTTGCACAAGTTTGCATTCCCACCAGAAATGGATGAGGGTACCCCTTTCTCCACAGCCTCTCCAGCGAAGGCTATCATTGGTGTTTTTGATTTTAGCCATTGTGACAGGTGTAAGATGGTATCTCAAAGTTGTTTTGATTTGCATTTCCCTGATCACTAAGGAGGCTGAGCATGACCTTAAGTGTCTTTTGGCCATTTGAACTTCTTCTGTTGAGAATTCTCTGTTCAGATCAGTGCCCCATTTTTTAATTGGGTTAATTAGCATTTTTAAGTCTAGTTTCTTGAGTTCTCTATATATTTTGGAGATCAGACCTTTGTCTGTTGCAGGGTTGGTGAAGATCTTCTCCCAGTCAGTGGGTTGCCTTTTTGTCTTAGTGACAGTGTCCTTTGCTTTACAGAAGCTTCTCAGTTTCAGTAGGTCCCATTTATTCAATGTTGCCCTTAATGGCTGTGCTGCTGGGGTTATACCTAGGAAGCGATTGCCTGTGCCCATCTGTTGTAGGGTACTTTCCACTTTCTCTTCTATCAGGTTCAGTGTGTTCAGATTGATATTGAGGTCTTTGATCCACTTGGACTTGAGTTTTGTGCATGGTGATAGATATGGGTCTATTTTCATTCTTCTACAGGTTGACATCCATTTGTGCCAGCACCATTTGTTGAAGATGCTTTCTTTCTTCCATTGTATACTTTTAGCACCTTTATCGAAAATGAGGTGTTCATAGGTTTTTGGGTTAAAATCAGGGTCTTCTATATGATTCCATTGATCGACTTCTCTGTTTTTATGCCAATACCACACTGTTTTCATTACTGTAGCTCTGTAATAGAGTTTGAAGTCAGGGATGGTAATGCCTCCAGAAGTTCCTTTATTGTATAAGATTGTTTTGGCTATCCTGGGTTTTTTGTTTTTCCCTATAAAGTTGATTATTGTCCTCTCAAGATCAGTGAATAATTTTGATGGGATTTTGATGGGGATTACATTGAATCTATAAATTGCCTTTGGTAGGATTGCCATTTATACTATGTTGATCCTCCCAATCCAAGAGCAAGGGAGATCCTTCCATTTTCTGGTATCCTCTTCAATTTCTTTCTTCAATGCCTTAAAGTTCTTGTCAAATAGATCTTTCATTTTTTGGTTAGAGTTACCCCGAGATATATTATGCTGTTTGTGGCTATTGTGAAAGGTGATGCTTCTCTTATTTCCCTCTCTGTTTCCATATCCTTTGTGTATAGGAGGGCGACTAATTTTTTGGAGTTGATCTTGTATCCTGCCACATTACTAAAGGTGTTTATCAGCTGTAGGAGTTCTTTTGTGGAGTTTTTGGGGTCGCTTATGTACACTATCATATCATCTGCAAATAATGAAAGTTTAACTTCTTCCTTTCCAATTCGAATCTCCTTGATCCCCTTATGTTGTCTTATTGCTATTGCTAAAACTTCAAGCACTATATTGAAGAGGTATGGAGAGAGTGGACAGCCTTGTCGTGTTCCTGAGTTTAGTGGGATGGCTTTGAGTTTCTCTCCGTTTAGTTTGATGTTAGCTGTCGGTTTTCTGTAAATAGCTTTTATTGTATTTAGGTATGACCTTTGTATCCCTAATCTCTCCAAGACTTTTATCATAAAGGGATGTTGAATTTTGTCAAAAGCTTTTTCAGCATCTAATGAAATGATCATATGGTTTTTTTCTTTCAGTTTATTTATATGATGGATTACATTGATAGATTTTCGTATGTTGAACCAGCCTTGCATTTCTGGGATGAAGCCTACTTGATCATAATGGATAATTTTTCTAATGTGTTCTTGGATACGGTTTGCCAGTATTTTGTTGAGGATTTTTGCGTCGATGTTCATGAGTGAGATTGGCCTGTAATTCTCTTTCTTGGTTGAGTCTTTGTGTGGTTTTGGTATCAGAGTGACTGTGGCTTCATAAAAGGAATATACCTTCTTCTCTGCAGCTCATGGAACTTTCTCGAAAATTGACCACATCCTCGGTAACAAAGCAAACTTCCACAGTTACAAAAAAATATTCGTAACCTCCTGTGTCTTATCAGATCACCATGGACTAAAGTTAGAATTCAACAACAATGCTACCCCCAGAAAGCCTACAAACTCATGGAAACTGAACAGTCAACTATTGACCCACACCTGGATCAAAGAAGAAATAAAGAAATTAAAGTCCTCCTTGAATTCAATGAAAATAAAGAAACAACCTACCCAAACTTATGGGACACTATGAAAGCAGTCCTAAGGGGAAAGTTCATAGCCCTAAGTGCCCACTTAAAGAAAACAGAGAAAGCACACATTGGAGACTTAACAGCCCACCTGAGAGCTCTAGAAAAAAAAAAAGCAGACTCACCTAGGAGGAGTAGAAGACTGGAAATAGTCAAATTGAGGGCAGAAATCAACAAAATAGAAACACAGAAAACAATCCAAAGAATCAATGAAACAAAAAACTGGTTCCTGGAGAAAATCAACAAAATTGATAAACCCCTATCCAAATTAATCAAACGGCAGAGAGAGAATATGCAAATTAATAAGATCACAAATGAAAAGGGGGACATAACCACAGACATAGAGGAAATTCAGAGAATCATTAGATCTTACTACAAAAGCCTGTATGCCACAAAACTGGAAAATGTAAAAGAAATGGACACTTTTTTAGATAAATACTATATACCAAAGTTAAATCAGGACCAGGTGAATAATCTAAATAGACCTGTCAGTCGCGAAGAATTAGAAGCTGTTATCAAAAACCTCCCTACCAAAAAAAGCCCAGGACCAGATGGTTTCAATGCAGAATTCTACCAGAACTTCCAAGAAGACCTAATACCTATACTCCTTAATGTATTTCACAATATAGAAACAGAAGAGTCATTGCCAAATTTCTTTTATGAAGATTTGAAATTTTTATCCTACAAATCTCTCACTTGATTGCATAGAGGTATCCCATGATATTTTATATTATTTAAGTCTATTGTGAATCTTGAAATACAGAGTAAAGAATAAGCAGTGGAGAATGTTGGTCACTGTGTACTGATTCACAAGTAATAGCAAGAAGTTCTAGTGTGGCCAGAGAAACAGCTCAGTGGTTTAGAGCATCGACTGTTCTTCCTGGGAAACCTGAGTTTAATTCGCAGCACCTGTAGTTTAATTCACAACTGTCTGTAACTCCAGTTCCAGGGAATCTGACAAACTAAAACTTAAAAAAGAAAGGTAATATTACTCAGAGTTATTGAGTAAAATTTTCAGTTTTCTTTGATTCTGTGTTACAAATTTTTATTCACTTAGGTAAATAATTACCTTTTTTTTTTTTACCGTACTCATGTCTCAATTCTGAAACTAGAACAATATGAAATGCACATGTCTCATGAACCTTTCCACTCAGCATTGCAATGCTTCTGCTGGTCAGTGCTCTTTGGATACTTGTAAATTTCACCAAAAAGCTTGGTGAATACCAGGAAAAATACAACACGGACTCTACTTCCTTACTTCTGAGTTATTTTAATCATTTGTGGAAAAGGGAATTTTCAGATTTTCATCCAGATTTAGATGTTTAGATGATACTCTATTCTTTGGTACATTCTATCCAAATTGTTCTTCAAATAGAATCATAATGCCTAGTATGTAAGGCACATTTCTCATTGTCATGACAACACAAATCACAATTCCAGTTTAAGGAAAGAAGGGTTAACACTGTCTCACAGTTTGATACAATCTGGTGGTTAGTGTCACATACTGGATAACATATACAACCTAAAGGTGGTCTCTGGCTGTGCTTGTATGGGACTGTCTTTATTATATTAATTGAAATAATAAGAATTTTCTACTGTTTGTGGCACCACTCCATGGATGAACCTGGACTATGTAAATGGAGAAAGAGGACTGAACAGCAGCATGTACTACTTCCTCTTTATTTTCTGAATGTGACTGTTACATGACCTACTTCTTTGAGCCCCTGACTGCCTTGATTTTGTCACCACGATTGACATTGCCCTTGAACTGTGGGCCAGACTAAACCTCTTTTCCTTAAGTTTTTTTTTTATTGGAATGTTTTAACGCAGGGACAGAAAAAGAATGTATAAAACATCCCACCATGGTGGAGAGCTGGGGAAGCAGGAACAAGAGGCAATTGGTCACAGACCACAGGTCAGGAGGTAGGACAGATGGTTCCTGGTATTCAACTTAATTTCACCTCTTATTCTTGTGGCACTTCATTCTAGTCAATGGTATTTATTTCCTAATGGGCTGGTGTTTTCATATCACTAAACTCAGTTTAAATCTCCCTCTCAGACATGTCCAGAGATTTGACTCGTAAGTGATTCTAGACCCCGTCAAGTTGATGACTTAATCATCACATTGCATCTATTAATGTGAATATACTCAGTTTAATAATGTACACAGACATCCAAAGAGATATAAGTATGTTTGGCTTTTGAATTGTGGTTTTTATAAATTTTGGGGAGACTGGCTTTCTCTGTGTAATTTTGGCTGTTCTAGAACTGGCTCTGCAGGCTGGCCTCAAACTCAGAGCTCTGTGTGCCCCTACCTTCTGAGTACTGGTATTAGTGTCACAACTTCCAGCTATAATTCTTATTACATTTGTTTAAAAAAGAATGGCCTTTTGTTTGCCTGAGAATGTGTCTATGAGTCATCGCGTATCTGAATGAAGTTTATACTTTATCATTTGTTAATGTCCATGAACTTCTTTTGTGATGAATCACCATTAAATATGAATAAATTGTCTAATTTATAGTATTTTCTAGAAATTATGAACACCTACTATACAAAGGCATCAAAGTAAATTCAGTCAATCATGTACATTTTATAAGAGACCAACTAACATATATCTGTCATAAAGGGATAAATGTTTTTCGTTGGAAATGTATTGGTTACAGCTGTATATCACTCTTTAGAGATCTGTAATTACTCTTTTGCTACTAGAATCTTATTACATAATGTTTGATATGTATTTTAACAAAAAAACATTTTCTGAGGTTGTAGCTCCAACCCTTCATCAATCAGAAATACAGGTAACAAAGAGAAAGAAAAATAAGTGTTGTATTTTAAGGCATTAAAGTAATAGATTTATAAAAAATAAAATATAAATCAAAGGCATATATTTGTCAAAAATCAAATACTTCTAGATGAATGTATAGATATTAAAGAGATTTTTTTGTAAACATCACTACTATAAAGTTTTAATTAGACTATATGTTTGTTCATCAACATTGATGGCAAATTCACTTGTATTACTCTCCACATACACTAGGTGGTCATCATTTTAATTAGTCCTTCCTCATATGTTTATTGAGTAGATTTCTTTAATAAATTTGTTTATTTTATATCCCTGTTGCAGCTTCCCTTCTTTCCCCCTCTGCCAGTACCTTCCCTCTTTGTTCCTACCCCTCAATCCATTACCCTTCATTTTTATAGGAAAGGTCAGGTCTCCCAGGAGTATCAATAAAACATAGCATATCATGTTACAGTAAGACTAAGCATATCCCGAGTATTAAGCCTGAGCAAGGTGATTCAATACAAGGAGTAAAGTCCAAAAATACAGAAAAATAGTTGGAGACATCCTCTGTTGCCACTGTTAGGAGTCCCACAGGAGGACCAAGCTAAACAGCTGTAAAATGCAATCAGAGTGCCTAGGTCAGTGCCATGGAGGTTCCCTGGTTGTTGGCAACTGAACCTTGTTGTTGGTTTGTAAGGACATAAAAAATTTTAAAAAGCTTTGCTTGGTCAGGAGCTGGTTAAGACACTGGCTTTGAGCTTTTTGCAGCATCAAGAGTTAGTTGGAAATAGGAACCTTTGCAAAAGTGCACACCAACTGTCCCTAGTAGCTAGGCCGCTGTCAACACCCAGTTTTGTCATCTAGACAAGAGCAGAAATAACTGCTTGCAGGGAAGTTGGGGGCATGTACAGAAGCAGAAGTAGTCCACACCCTGTACTTCAGAAGTAGTCCATACCCTATACTCAGCAAAACCAAACCCCTTGACTCTGAGTAAACTTGGCTTGCAGTTTTTGCCTATATATGTGAACCCCAATAGAGGAATGGGAGCTCTCCCTACTGCGTTGCATGAAGAGTAGAGGCTTTGAGTTCCCAGCTAGCTAGTTTGAATATTGCACACTGAATAAACCTTGTCTTTGCATTCTGGACTTGACTGGACTCCGGTGCTGTCTCTCTGGGGGTCTCAAGTTGGCCACAACAGGTTCAGTCTCTGTGAGCCCCTATGAGCCCAGGTTAGTAGATTCTGTGAGTTTTCTTGTGTTATCTCTGAACCCTCGAGGTCCTATAATCCTTTTTTCTCCTCTTCTGCAGGATTCCTCAAACCATGCCTCATGTTTGGCTCTGAATGTCCATTTGTTTCCATCTGTTGCTGGATGAATCCTCTCTGAGAACTACTGGACTAGGCACCAGTCTGGTCACAGGACATAGCCTGTTCAGGCTGTTTGTGCTATTGCTAGGAATCTTAGGAATCCGTGGAGATTCCTTTACACTAGGCTTTTACCTCACCCCTAAATACCCCACTCTCCCGGAGTCCTGTTCGGTACTCTCCTCTTGTAATAGAACTGCCACTGCTTCCCCAACCTGATGACTCATGGTCTTATTCCCACCTGCACTTAGTCCTCATTCTATTTCCCTTTCTAGTGAGAGCCAGGCATTTCCTATGAATCCTTCTTTTTACCTGTCCTCTCTAGCCTGGATGGTTGTAGCATAGTTATTCTTCATTATATAGTGAACAATCACTTATGAGTGAGTAAATACCATGTCTGTCTTCCTCAATTTGGGGAGATGATTTTTTTTTCTACCATCCATTTGCCTTCAAATTTCCTGGTATTCTTGCTTTAAGAGGTGAGTAATAATACTCCATTGAGTAAATGTACCACATTTTCTTTATGCTTTTCTCAGTGGAGGAACATTAAGGTTATTTCTAGGTTCTGCTTATTACACATAAAGTTGCTATGAACATAGTTTAGCAATTGTTTTTGTAGTAAGATTGAGCATCCTCTGGATAAATGGCCAAGAGTGGTATAGCTGAGTCTTGTGGTAGATTGATTCCCAGTTTTCTGAGAAACTGCCACACTGACTTCCAAAGTGGCTGTCCAAGTTTGCACTCCCATTACCAATGAAAGAGTGTTCCCTTGTTCCATATCCTCTTCAGCATAAGTTGTCTTTCAGGATTTTGATCTTAACCATCCTGACAGGCATAAGATAGAAACTCAGAGTTGTTTTGATTTGAAATTTCCTGATGATTCAGGATCTTGATCATCTTCTTAAGTGTTTCTCAGCCTTGTGAGATGCTTCTATTGAGAATTTGCTTTTTAGATCTGTACCCCATTTTTAAATTGGATTATTTGGTTTATTGATATATAGTTTCTTGAGTTCTTTATATATTTTGAAAATTAATCCTCTGTCAGGGGTGGGATGGTAAAAATCTTTTCCCATTCTATAGGCGCTGTTTTGTCCTATTGACAGTATCCTTTGCCGTACAAAAATGTTAAATTTTATGAGGTTACCATGTATTAACTGTCAATTCGTGCCCTGCTGTTGTTGTTATGTTCAGGAAGTTGCCTCTTATGTCAATACTTTTAATATTGTTTCCCACATTCTCCTCCATCAGGTTCAGTGCATCTCAGTTTACTTTCAGGTCTTTAATATACTTGGACTTGAGTTTTGTACATCTATTGCATTATACTACATGCTGATATTGTTACATCAGCACCATTTGTTGAAGATGTTTTCTTTTTTCCAATGTATAATTTTAACTTCTTTGCTGAAAATAGGGTGTCCAGAGGTATGTAGATGTATGTCTGGGTCTCTGATTCCATTTCATTGATAAAACTCTGTGTTTTCAGTCACTACAACAGTGTTTTAATTACTATAGCTCTGTAGTAGAACTTGAAATCAAATTATTACTAATAACACAATTTCATAACAATATGTTAGTATATAACTCAACTCTCATTAGAAAAATTTTACTCACAGCAGATGATAACAAACAAGGAAACCCACAACTGAACAGCATAAAGAGAATCAGGGATTTTGAAATGTTGATCCCTCACTGGGCAGTCTATACTATACCTCTTCCCTCCAATTCAAAGATTTATGTGGAAAAGGGAAGAAGATAGCAAAAATGAAAGGTGGTTGGTGACTTCAAGAAAACGACATTTTCCAGAGACAGTAGGGCAGATGCACACAGGAATGCTCAGGTAGTTTGACAGGATGCAGAAACTGATGGCCAACAAAATCCCAACTCGGAGGATGGAAAGGTACAGATATCACGTTAACCAAGAAACTATTTACTTCTGATGGGTACTGGGAGAGGGAAAGCATGTTTCCTTCAGTGAAATGACACTGGGTATATTAACTGCCCCATACTCGAGAGTAGTTGGATAACACAAATCAGATTGATTTTATGTGTGAAGGGGGTGTTTAGTTGTTTTTATTTACAGGGAGATTTTAGTGGATAGTTAGGTATTAGAAAATCTGGGAGGAATTTGTGAAGGGGGAAAATATGACTAAATATATTGACTGAAAAATTTAAGAATAAATAAAAAGGTTATTTAAAAAGCTAATTGTGTTTTTTAGCTGAAAAGTTAACCTTGGAATCTGCAAGTATATTAAGATGACATTTACTTAAACATCATCATATGTCTGTTTTTCTGACACAAGTTCCAAACCTTATTAAGAAAACTAATAGCAAAATCTCAATAAAATCATTAAATACCAATAGGAGAGTTAAACATGTACAAGTGTATTTTAAAAATGAGAATTATTAATTCTAAATGGTTGGCAGACACATGATGACAAGTGACATGCTAGAATGAAAGGTTCCTGGTTTACGGTCTAAACACGCCTGTCTAGACACTACCCAAGTTTGAGCTTCTCTGGGTTATACTCTTATTCAAAGCTCAATTTCTGTCCAGCTGCCTTCATTTCTTGCAGGTTCTTGTGAGGGGCCCTCTTTTAAGCCTTGAGCTCTCCTATCTTGTTTCTCAGTATTGTGTCTAAGGAAATTCATGCTGATGCACAGATACATAAATAATAACTATGATTCTGGGAGAAACAAAATTTGGGCAAGATATAGAAAGACTGTAGCTAGAGAAGTTGTATCACAGGTACTTACTTTCTCACATGACACCTTATCAAATAGTAGTCGTCAGAAAGATAAAGATGAGAAATGTTCATGAATACTAGATACAGTTTTATAGATCACTGGAAATTTTTTGAAGGTCTGTATTTCTGATATCTCTTAATGAATTTACTGGCAATTAACTGAAGTCAAACTTTATTCTGATACCTTGATCCTAATAGCAAAATTATTACATAGTTCACCTTTTTACATAGCCGCATGGTGGTGATTTTGCTGTGGCAGCTTCATTCTTATTTCTAATATAATATCTAAATGTGTACTTTTAATATTTAAATGCTGGTTAAAATTTAAACAGCAATATGGCTACCTCACTAAAATAAGCTGAAAAATGTTACCAAGCTAAGTTACAACTGAGAAAACAGTGCAGAAATTTATTTTTTACAGATTAGTTACAAGATTAATTATCGTGCATTTTTACCTTCAGGAGATGGGAAAACAACACAGATGCACTCTGGTGGGCAATGTTCAACCTATTCTGACTCTGTTGTATGTTTTAAAACTTACTACTCACTTTAATTTCTAGAAATCACTAATAAATGGAAATTCTTCCAGTGGAAAAAAGCATTAAGTGATATTCGCCTTCAGAGATTACCTACTACAATAATAAATCATGTCACTTAGTGATGTGTATATAACTACTTAGCATGGCATCATTTGGTGATTATATGATTTATGAGGTGCAGCAGGAGAGACCCCTCAAAGGGATATTCCCAGTGACCAATATATTTGAGGTGGGAAACATATTTTACTTTTCTTAATATCATTTCCCATCTACAAGGAAAGGAAAACAATTTGCATGTCAAGAATAATTTTTGCATTTAAATATATTAAATAGAATCAAATAATTTTAAAAATTAATGTGGATTATCTAGTTAATAAAAACTGTTTGTATGGCATTGAGATAGGAAGTGCATTCTATCTCTCAAGAATTAAATTATCTATGATAAAATGCACGTATATTATTATATGAAGCATGAGTATATATTTCTAGTTCACAGTCAAACTCTGTAAATTTTATGCTTATACATTATCTTTGGTGGATCTCAGTTTGCTAATTTTTAAGAACAGTATTAAAATACTGTTGCATTAGGCCATTTTGAAAATTGTCGAGGTGATCAAACATGAAGTCTCTCAGAGTACTTTCTAGCGCTTAGGTTTGTTCAGTTTTAACATGACTGATATGATGAAATAAACTAATTTAATAACTCATTTACCACAATTTTCATTTTAAGACTCAGCATTATTGGAATACAAAATACATCAAATATTGAAAACACGTGCACTACACAGCTACCAATAGTAGTAAATTTTGTCTAATTGTGTAGTTGCCTGACTATGTATCCTTTCTAATACACTCTTAATTTCATGCTAGACTTGAAGTTGTGGGAGTAAAGCAAGACTGTTCTTATGAATGACAACAAATAACTCAGTGTTAGAGTGGATGTTGTGATGGCTAGTTTTGTTTGCCAACTTGACACATGTGAGAAGAAGAAATTTTGATCGAACAATTACTTCTATCAGTTTGGCTCATGGATGTAACATGAGACATTTTCTTGAAAACTTACTGCTGTAGGAGGATTCAAAAAAAAAGTGGGGCTGCATAGAACATGAACTACTGTGTTAACTAGTTAACTAGTGTTCTTGTTTTGTATGGTTGTTTTGGCAACTGTATTGTTCAAATTTTCTGGATGGAGCATCCCTGCCATATTCAGAAAATGTAGCAATCAATAAAGCAAGAGGAGGTGATGAATTTGCATAAAAGTGAGGAGAAAGAGGAAGTATTTGAGGTGGATGAGAGAAGGGTATAAAGAATACAGAGTACTCATAGAAATTCTCAAAAATAATAAAAATTTAAACAAGCAAATTAAAAATAAAAAGTAACTGAAGATGAGCTAAAGAGCAATCCAGTAGGCAGCTTTCCTCTATAGTATCTGCTTTAATTCCTACATCCAGGGTCCTTCTTTGAGTTCCTACTACAGATTCATCAATGGAGACCAAACTAATAGGTAAGATGAAATAAACTCTTTACTCCTCAAGTTATTTTGGTCCTGATGTTTATCATAGTAATGGAAAAGTAAACTAGAAAAGGAAATAGACATTTCTATTTTTAAAATATCAAATGGACAACACCACAGTTCAACATTTTTCAAGATCAGAAAATGCAAAGCAAAACCACAATGTGGTATTACCTTACTTCATTAGAAATCATTATTATCAAGAAGACTAAAGTGTTGGTAAAGAGATAAAAAGTAGAGATAGTTTTACACTGCTGAAAGGATTGTAGATTAGTATAATCATTATGAGATTGTATGGAGTTTTTCAAAAAAGTAAAAATAACGCTGAGTAAGATATTTTATATTATCAAAATAAACTGAAATTTTTCTTCAAAGTAGAAGTAGGTAAATTTTGTTCTATATATTTCAGTAAACATTATTTCATGCTTCCTTCAATTATATTTCAGTTGATAAAACTGACAACTTCAAATGTAGCACAAACTTTAAAATAGATAAGTAGAGCATTTTATGGACATATTTACAACGTGACCCAATTTATAATGAGCACAGTAAGGTCTGTCCAATTATTTCATAGAGAAATATTTCTTAGGATTCTGGAATTTACATATACATGTGTAAACATGGACAATAAATAGATAAATATATGGAGATAGGTAGAAAGATACACATATATATGTCTCTCTCTCACATATATGTCTATCTCTATATGAAGAAGCCTAGTCTAAACAAAATTTATTTACGTTTTAATCTTAAATTATATAGGGTATATGAAAATAAGTTTATGTACTATTTTTGCACATTGACTCTCATGAAACTTCATCAACCTTTGTTGTTATGTATTATATACTCTCTTCTTCTGTTGCTCTGTTGATAGATAATCTGATTCTACAATTTAGTGAAAAGTGCTTTAATTAACATGGAGGCACAGGAAATGAATTTCATTGTGTATGGTATACTGCAAAAGTGGCACTGCTTGCTCACAAAAAAAGCAATGTTTTCAATCTTTTGAAGAACTCTGACACTAGTTTCTGTGTTGGCTGAGCTAATATAGATTCTTTCTGTGTAGATACACTCATTTATGAACACCCTGAACAATATTTATTTCTTGCTAACTTGGTTGCCATTCTTCTGGGAGTGTGGAGAAATCCCACGGTAATTTTGTTTTGCATTTTGAAGATTGCTAGGATATTTAGTGTTTTCTTCATATGTTGCAAGGAGAGAGCAGCTTGTTTGTCCTGGTTGCCCAGAACTGAAATAATCACACAGAAACTATATTATTTAAATCACTTCTTGACCCATTAGCTCTGGCTTATTATTGACTTTCTCTTACATCTTAATTTAACCCATCTCCACTAATCTGTGCATTACCATGAGGTTGTGGCCTATTAGCAAAGTTTAAGCATATCTATCTCCAGCAGCAGCTCCATAGCTTCTCTCTCTCTGCCTTCCTTCTCCCAGCATTCAGTCCAGTTTTCTACACCTACGTAAGTTCTGCCCTGTTAACAGGCCAAGGCAGTTTCTTTATTCATTAACCAATAAAAGCAACACATAGACAGAAGTACCTCCCACACCATTCATATGAGTATTGACCATGTATATTTCTTCATAAAAATCAGCTCCCATTTTTCATTTATTAATTGCATTTGCTCTTCTTTAATACTGAAGATGTTTTTAAATTGTTTTTATTGAGTTGTATATTTTTCTCCACTCTGCTCCCTTCCTCCTTCTCCCTTTCTACCCTCTTCTTTGATCCCCACACTCCCAATTTACTCAGAAGATCTTGTCTTTTTCTAATTGCCATGTAGATTAGATCCATGTATGTCTCTTAGGGTCCTCTTTGCTTGTCTATGTTCTCTGGTATTATGAATTGTAGTCTGTCTTTTCTTTGCTTTAAGTCTAAAAGTCACTTATGAATGAGAACTTGAAGGTGCTTTTTCTGATCATTTTTTTATTTAAAGAAACTATCTCTTTACATTTTACATATCAGTCCCAGTTCCCACTTCCCCCACCCCAATCCACCTCTCAGAGAAGGTAAGGCACTTTGCTTTGAGGAAGAACCAAGACCCTCCATACTATATCTAGGCTGAGTACAGTATCCATTCAAAATAAATATGTTTCCCAAAAGCAAGTATAAGCAGTAGGGAAAAATCTAGGTACCACTGCCAGTGACCCCACAGTCTGCCTCAGCCATACAACTGTCAGCCAAGGGCCTAGTTTGTTCCTATGCTGGTTCCTTCCATGTCCCGCCAGAGTTGATGAGGTCCCTTTAGCTCAGGTAAGCTGTTTCAGTGAGTATCTCCATCATTGTCTTGAACTTTTTTCACATTTCTTCATTTCTCCCTCTCTTTGACTAGACTTTGGGAGCTCATCCCAGTGCTTTGCTGTGTATCTCTGCCTCTACTTCCATCAGTTGCTGGATGAAGGTTCTATGGTGACATTTAAGATAGTCATCAATATGACTACTGGACAAGGCCAGTTTGGGCACCCTCTTCATTATTGCTTAGAGTATTAGCTGGGGTAATCCTTATGGATTTAGGGGAATTTTTCTAGTACCAAGTTCCTTTCTAACCTCATAATATTTCCCTTTTTCAAGATATCCTTCTCCTTGCTCTCTATCTCTGTCCTTCCCCCATCTTAACTATACCAATCTCTCAAGTTCTCCTCCCTGCTCTCCTTCTCTCCTCTTCCTCCCCTTCCATACTCTCTTATCCCCACCCCACTTTTTCTCAAAATATTCTCAGTAGATCTTGTTTATTTCCCCTTCCCAAGACTATCTATATATGCTTGTTTCTCTTAGAGTTCTCCTTATTACTTAGCTTCGCTAGAAACATTTGTTTTCCTTTATAATGTAGAATCAAGTTTTTTATTTATTTGTTTGTTTATTTATTTATTAAAGATTTCTGCCTCCTACCCGCCGCCGCCTCCCTCCCTCATCAGCCCAAAGAGCAATCAGGGTTCCCTGCCCTGTGGGAAGTCCAAGGACCACCCACCTCCATCCAGGTCTAGTAAGGTGAGCATCCAAACTGCCTAGGCTCCTACAAAGTTAGTACGTGCAGTAGGATCAAAAACCCATTGCCATTGTTCTTGAGTTCTCAGTAGTCCTCATTGTCTGCTAAGTTCAGCAAGTTCGTTTTTTTTAAATAAGCTTTTTGATACAAAACTTAATTAATTTAGAAGAAATAAAGAGAATATTTATAAATGGTAACATTAATTAATCTGTAATATAGGAACAGTTTAGCAAGTAACAGTCTAAGGAGCCACTATGTTCAGGAGTGACTGGAAAATTTATTTTTCATTTTTTCCAATTAGTTGCTCTCACTCTAAAAGTAGTTAGACTAACCCAACAGCTAGTTTCAAATTAAAGGATTAAAATGTTGCTTTTCATGCCATGATTTTTCAAACAAGCACACATTTTCGTGGGTACACAGCAATCTCAATCTCCTCTTTTAAACCTTGTAATTAAATAAAAATGCAATCAAAATAACAAAAATACAGTTTTGCTATGTCTAATCTAAACAGAATCCAGAATTTTAACATTTTTTCTTGATTTTACTCATGGAAAAAAGCTTTTATTTTTGTTTGGGAAGGAACAGAATAGGTTTGAAAAATAGGAAGGTCCGCTATGCTTTATAAGTACATTACAGTAACAGACATTTATCATTTAGCAAACTTGAAATCCCTTCACCGTGACCTAGATTTTTTTATAGCTGTGCCTTTCTACCATTGTGGGTACCACTTAGGGTAGGTAGGTGGAAGAATAATACCTTAGGCTTAGACAGTTCAAGGGCTTAAACCTCCTTAATACTGAGAGTATTTCAATGATGTATCTGTGGTGATTGCATAATTTCTCCTGCTGTAATTACAAAGTCACCCACTCGTTGACTTCTCATAAAACTTGAATGTGATTAAAATATTTCCAAATACCTGTGATAATCCAAAATTGCCATCTATAATTAGCTACATTTGTTATTTCTAAATTAGTACATTTGAGCTTTAGCATGCTACCAGCATTTCATTGTGCCCAAATAAACAGAAAATCTTCAGAACAGATTAAGTTATGATGTCTGTAAATTTCTTCATATGAAATGATTTAGGCATAACAGAATAGCTATTTCTTAAGAATGTGAACTACTTCTCAAATGTTATATATTTTATGACCTATCAATGTTGCTTTTTTGTTTATGAATAATGAAAAAACTGTTCTATATTACAGCTGCACACATGCATAAATACACTACACATGAATATACATTTAAGTATTTTGCATTTGTCTGTGTAGTTTAGCATATGCCAATTTCAGTTATTTTTCTGTTGTGGTGTACTACAGAAGGAGTGATAGAAACAATTGTTAGACTAACCAATATTTTAATAATAAATTTTCATGTGATAAAATGTCTAAAATAAATCAACAGACTTATTTATTTAAGGATAACTTTAAGAAAATGTTAAATAATAACTATTCAGAGTGACAGAATTTTCATGTCAACCTTTTTACTTCAATTAATTTTGCATGTCTGTGCTTTTGACAAAATAACCAAAACTCAGAAGAAAAAGTATGGATTTGTCAATCAATACAATTTCTAACAGTACATCTCTACTTGTACCAATATATTCAGTGAAGATGTACACTCCTGTTCTCCCCACTTCTCAAAACCCCATTTGTCTCTCTGCCTTTGACTCACTTCCTATTTTTTCAATAAAGATCTCTCTGATTATTCAAACTGAGATGAATTCTTCTAGGTCTGAGCTCCCCTGGAATTTCTTTGCTGTGTAGAGTTTTCAAAGATCAATCATACATTGTCTTGAAGTAGTGAAAAGAGAGCCTATGACTTGGGATCTATTCTATCATAAAATAACTGCACAAAATTGGCCAAGTACTTACTGTTTGGGGACACAGCAAGTGTATGACTCTCACCATCTGCCAGTTATGGTTTAAAACATCTTACATACATTATTTTACTTAATCTTCAAGTAAGCCAATAGAATAGTTGAAATCATAATGTTTCTCTGCATATATGCACATTGACACATGGTGCTTTTCTTAGTTGAGTTTTATTGCTCTGGATAGAGGCCATAATCATGGCAACTTTTATAATGTACATTTATTTGGTGCTGACTTTCAGATTTAGAAGTTTAGTTCATTATTGTAATGATGGGAAACGTGGCAGCATGTTGGCAGCCATGGTGCCAGACAAACAGTTGAGAGTTCTTTATCTGGGTCAGCAAAGCAGCGAGAGAGTGACACTAGGCTTGGCTTGAGCTTCTGAAACCTTAAAGCCCTTCCCCTAGTAACTCTTCTCCTCCAAACATGCCACACCTCCAATAATGCTACTCCCTCAGAGTTTTTTGGGGGCGTGTTCATTCAAACCACCACAATGCTCTTATCCATATTTCTATATCAGACTAGTACAGCATTTAAAGTCATGTCAGTAGTACATTTCAAACATAATTCCAGCCTCAACAGCCTGCTGTGGAAGATGTGCTCTCATGCAATATACTTTTATGCCAGCACTGGGTTGTACCTATAGAAAAGTAAAGGTTGCCATACAGGTGCATAACAGATGCTATTCCTCACTTGGTTTCCCATTTCTTGCTCTGTGAATTGTGATTTGTGTCTATATTTAACTTGTCAAGTGGTCATACTGTTCCTACAGGTGTCCCAGAAACTGCCACAACCCTAGGCCACAAGTTCAAATACTTTTATGACATGAACTTTGTGTGCCTTCATTCCCAGCTCTCCCAGTCACTGATGTCCATCACCATCTCTGCAGATCATTTTGCCATCCCACCCAGATAGAGCTTTTGATTCATTCTGCTAACATGCCCTTGTTACAGCCCCCTCTTACACACTGTTGGCTATTTGTTACTCTGTCTGGCTGCCTCATTAAAGTCAGGCTCTCACACACAGTAACAGACAATCCTCGTATCTCTTCCTGCATCGCATCCCCCCTGTATGCTAGAGTTTACAGCTCAGGACACAAGGTGAGCTCAGATTACTTCAATGCACAGTGCACAGAGGCTGCAAAGCATGGACTTGGTTCTTAGTGTTTTAGCATTCCCAGTGCTCTGTATAGTAACTGGAACTGCCGGCATGCAGAGGGCCTTATTGAATTTTCCTGATAACAGGAAAATCTTTTCTTAAACTTGATTTTCTCTAGAGAAGGTTTTCGGAAAAGGGATTCCCAGTAACAGATTCTCTTCCAGGAATCAAACATTAGTCTTTTCAAAATTGTATTCTGTACTATGGCTTGGAGACAGAATGAATCTATAGTGAAACTTATTAGGAAGAAATGAATCCTGATGGCCTTGTTCTTGATACCACAGCACTTATTAGTATATTTACTAATTTAGCAAACATTTATATGATTACTGTTTCCTAATAGTAAGCATAAGAAAGAATTCATCTCATTATGGTCTTGTAACATACCTTGTCAGACTTTAGAAAAGTCCTGTGATAAAAGAAACATTACTTATTTCCAAAAATATATTCCAATTTTATTTGATCAGAATTTACTTTTTAGATATTATCACTCCATATAAATTATTGGAAAATGCTGCCTGTCAATATCACCCATTAAAATGATAACCTCTTTATTACTTTTTAATTATATCTTTTTGTATGTTATGTAACAAAAAGGGAATTCATGTTATTTAATCAAACCTTACGAAATATTATGAATATTTAAGTTATTGCATGTTTGGAAGAAATAGATGGTAGGCACTGAAAACAATGAAATCCCCCCTAGAAATAGAAACAAGAAACATGTTTAAAATGGAGTTACTGACTTGTATTTGCTAAGTTTATGGGTATGTCATGTTTGATTCATTCTGTATTCCTATTTTGGCCAAAATACTATAACATAGATTTTGAAACTTAGTCTGAAATTTGTTACCAGATTTGATTGAGAAATAAAAAAACTCAAATACCATCTTTCTGTATTTCTTCTGGAAAGGGGGAATGCAATGATAGCCTGTATCAATAGTTCCATCCATAAACAAAAGTTACTTTTCAGACCTAGTTCATCTTGACATTTTACATTCCTTCTTGTAGGTCTGCTCATCCATATGGTGGACTGGCAGCCAGAGGTTGCTATGAGGATGTCTATATTAATTGCACTCCACTTACTTTTTGAGATAGTATCTCTCAATGAATGTGTAGCTCATAGTTTTGGCTCTTTTGGCCACCCAGGCATTTACCATTATCTGCCTTTCTGTGCCCTACAGATATTGAGTTACATAGGACAGAGAGTGCCATCCTCAAACTCTGTGAGTGCATTGGTGCTAGGGACCCAAATTAAGCCTTTACCCTTGTGCGCCAGGCCCTTATTCAATGAGCCACCTTGTCAGCCACATTTCACATTTTAAAATACCTGTTTGATGTTAACATTTTCTTTTTCTTTGATACTAGTGGCCTTTTATATTTTATTCCACTTACTTTCATAAGATACACACACACACACACACACAAACACACACAAATATATGTCTCTCAACAGTCCCTCTGTTCCTCTGCCTTCTCAATGAATGCTGTAGCCAAAGGTTAATCAAGAGTTAGTCATGAGTAATTTGCTCTCTATCCTGATCCTTTAAGTAAACATCTCATGTATATTTCAGATGTTTTGGGATCACTGGGAAGTAGATACTAGAGACCAAGCAGAATAGACTATGGGAGATATAGAGAACATGGAGAGGAAAAGAGGATAGCAGACTCATTGGAGGTGTCAAATGCCTCTTTGCACATAGGAGATACTGTATCAAAGACATGCCATGGGGTTTTCACCACTAAGGGGGCTTAGCCTTGTTAAATTGCTTCCAAAATAACTCAGTATGTGAGTGCATTTATTCTCATTTATTTATTTATTACTTGAACAGTGTTTGATGAACTGAAACATATTCAGTAAATATTTATTAAGTTAACAAATAAGAGTATGTTGTATTAGCTTAGAAACAGAATGTATTTTTCCAAATTTACCTCAGTGAAGAGACATGTATCTTTGTCAGGAATTTTATGTAATCACTACCACTACTGGAGGGGAGAATTTCCGTCTTCCTTCCCTTCCCCTTTCTCCTCTTTTTCCACTCTTCACACCTTCTTTGTTCTCCTTTATTATCTTCATTTTTTCTAGTGTTGAGGATCAAACCCAAGGACTGTTATAGCCAGAGGCCTGCTCATTCTTTCCCAGTTATCCAGACACTAAATAATCACACAGAAACTGTATTATTAAAACACTGCTTGGCCTATTAGCTTATGTATATTTCTAGCTAGCTCTTATATCATAAATAAACCCATATCTATTCATCTGTGCATTACCACAAGGTTGTGGCCTACTGACAACGTTCTAGCGGACTCCTGCAGGAGTCTTTCTCTTCTGGCAGCTACATGACTTCTCACTGACTTCAGTTACTCTCTGTCTACATCTATCTGCTTGGAATTCCTCTCTTGCCCTATTCTGTGCTACAATAGGCCCAAAGCAGCTTTTTTATTAACCAATGGTATTCACAGCATGCAGAGGGGAATTCTACATCAAGCTGTCTTTAGTTACACCCATCTGCTAATAGAATGTTGTGCATCAACACTTTATAAAGAACTCCTGGCTAGCCTAAACAATAACTAAATCAACCATTGTATGTATGTCACACAAATGGACAGCTGTCAAAAACATTGAAAGGTTTTCTTCTCTCTTGGTTTCTTTAATAATTGAACTGCGTGATTCCTCTAATAAATTAAAATTGAGATACAGAGGGATAAATTGTTATGAGCAAAATTAGTGGAACAGAAATTCGAAATTCAGATTATGCCAGCTGTAAATTATAACTTTTGTCAAAAGAGAATATTAATTTTCTCTAATAATTACTTAGTTAAAATAGGATAAGGGACCTGCTCTTGAGGATTGCAAGGTCAGTTGTCTAAAGCTTAAAATTATGACCTGAAATATAATTAAAATAAAATCAAATTAGCATGTTATAAAGCAGAATCAGTTCATCCAAACACATAGGTGCCTGTTCCATCAGGGATTTGAAAGAGAAAATGAATCTACTTAGTATATGTTTAAGCTTGTTATAAAACTATTCATTGTGTTTAGAAATGTTACCATAAACAATTACATCATGCATTTGAATGTCTTCACTGTCTTTCAAAAGGTTTCATATTAAAATCTGCAGGGGTGGGAAATGGTCTGGAGAGCATGAGCACATGCTTTTTTTTTCCCCAGAGGACAGGAGTTTGAATCCACAGTGCCCATACCACGTGATTCATAACAGCCTGTTACTCAAGTTCCAGAGGACCTGACACACTACTCTGATATCCTGAGCCACTCACATACACCATATATACACATGACATATAATCATAGATCACACACACACACACACACATATATACATAATAAAAATAAATCTTATTGAAAAGAATTTAAACCTTCATTACCACATTTCTAATGAGATCTTAGTGCATAATTAAAATATAAATATCACTTGAAATTGCCATAATATATGCAAAATAGGACATACTATTTTAATAAATACCTGAAAGTTTATAGTCATGAAATTTTCATATTTCTTTAATGTTCTCTTGTCTATGCTGCCTTGGTGCCTAGTCTGAATACCTGTGTACCTAAAATACACAGGTAAACATATAAAACTGATATTCAAAAGATCTCTCTTAGATCCTTGTCCAAGTTGCATACAAAAATCTTAGTATTACTTTTGGAAGGACATAGTCACAAAGATACTGATAAAAGAGATGACTCATTAGTATTAAGAATTCACATGAATTCATATTTGAAGCCATTTTTGGTTATGAACATTTTTTTCTGTTCCGAGAATGCCCAGAGGATTCAAACTTATATGGATTTCATGTAATAAAATGAATTAAAATGTACTTACCTATTCATTCTCATTTTCTGAAGATGTTCTAAATTCTAAAAGCCATCTTTTTCCTTGTGATATATACTAAATTACATTTTGTAAAATTCTTTCATTGATTTTTAAATTTGCAGATAATCTTCCTGTCATAACACTTCATCAAGTATGATTCAAACATCTTTTTCTAAAAGGTAAGCTTAGAAAAAAGCATTGAATCAGGATCCTATAACCCAGAGAATGGAGTACTGTGTACCATGAGTTGGTCCTGCTCACAATTCCATTTACTCTCTAACATTAAGTAAAATACTATTTACCTACAGGACTGATCACTTTCTTTAGGATTATTTTTGGTAGGTCACTCATCAATGAAAACCATGTAATAGAGTAAACAATGGCTTCAATAGTACAAAAATAACATAAAAAGTGTTCTCTCTCTCTCTCTCTCTCTCTCTATATATATATATATATATATATATATATATATATATATATATTCCAAGTGAGTCTCACACTATGATGATTTGATCTTTTCCGATTGCAAACACTGAGTACTGATTCACAAAGTATTCTCTATAACCTGTGATTCAATGTAGCTGTGATGTCAGTTACTCGGCTATTTTTGCATTGAAAATAACCAGCTCTGATATTTAAAACACAAGTATCCATGTTAAACACATACTAATGTTGAACTTGTATTGGCCTCTGTGTAGGAGATAGTTTGTGTTCTCCCCAGTTATGATGAAGGTGATCTAAATGTTCTTATCTCACTGATTAAATCACAATGATACAAACTGTCTCACATGTTAATAATCTCCAGATGGAGAGCAAGCAAAAAGAAAGCTAAACATTCAGCAAAAAACACTTGTATCCTGCACTTGCTACAGAATACTAAGAACATAGAGAACATTATTTTCAATCTAGATTTTCCTTATTTAAACAAATGCCACTGGCAAGAATAATGATGCACCATAATTATACTAGAGTGATATATTTGTAAAGCAGCATGCAAGCCTCATAAAAGAGCGATCAGTTCCTTTGTTGATAGTAAAATAAGCTTTCATATTGAGATGCACAGAGGTGATACTCTTCATGGACTCTGGACATACATTACCTATTTTATACTGGAATTTTCACAAACAGAAGACCCAAGTAGAGTTTAACTAAGTAAAAAAAATGATAAGATCTTAAGTAAAATTTATACTTATCTGACCATTCTTATTTGATATCATAGACTTCCATCCTATTTGACCACAGAGACTTCCGTCCTATTCAGCCTGAGGTAATGAATGACTGTTGTTTTAAGATGCTTCATTTGTCATGATTTGTTCCACCACAACTTAAAGAAAAAAGAAGTATGCACTGAGATGAATCTGTCTCAGAATCCAGAAATTTATTTTTTCAAACCAAGATTCTGTAAAATGATAAATCATAAAAAAATAGAAGGAAAAAACATAAACCTCTAAACTCCCAGTTCTTGCAGCAAGAACTAGGTGGAATGTCTTATGATCCAGGAAAGAAGTTTATTGAAAGATGGAGGTAAAAACTACTCCCACATATAGGATTTAAACAGTGAGGAGTGAATGGCAGGTTCTCAGGTCTAACAGGATGGGGAGCCACCATCCATTCCTGCCTCCAAGATTCATGTAAGAAAAGAGGGTTGATAAATCCAAAGAATTTTTTGTATCTTTAGAAAGAATGTTATAACCTTTCTTGAAAAGAGGTTGAGAAGGTGAGTAGGTGGGAATCAGGGTGAATTTTGTGAAATAACAGTAGCTACCAGTATATGTTTGACTATTATGTCTAGAACTACTAATAAATTATTAAATGCTATCTGAATAGCCTAAACCATTGAAAAGAAACAAGAAATTTTAAAAACAAATTATTCAATATTATGTAACTTTATTTCTATATAACTAATATTTAATCTTTAATTTATTGATAAATTTTGCACCTAATGTTATGGTTAAAATGCCTCTAATTGATAATTTGCTTCCTGGAATGCTGGGGGCTGTTATACAAGCAATACAACAAGCCAGACAAGTAATGTGTTTTTGCTTGTCCTATAAAGAAGACTGGCTGCCCCAACTACATAGGACATGGTGTGGATCATACATAGTGGGATGTGCATAGGCAGGAAGTATTTCAGAATCTATGCTTATGTAAATTGGACAAAGGCAGGAAGTATACAACTTTGTAAGCCGCTTTTATAAGTCCCCAACTAACAAAATTTAGTGGCATACTCTAGGAACCTTTGTGTGGACCTGGGCAGTATTTAATGAAGCTTGCTTTAAATTTGGGTCAAAATTGTGGTAGTAGTTTTATTCTTGCCCAGTGGGATTAGCACTATAATTTCTATATATTCAAGAATACATTATACATTCAAGTATATGTGTATAATATGTACATATATTTGTTTTTTAGTTTTAGTCTAACTATGAAATATATATCAAAGTTAACAAAACTATGGATTTTTTTGGAAAAAATATCAAATGGAAGTTCAAAGTTCTTTATTTCTTTATACTTCTGCTTCAAGAGACCAGTCAAACACAAGAACATTGGTAGCTACACTTTATAATGAATGATGACAGAATTTTTTTTTGCATTTAGTTTTAAATGAAACCTAGCAAGTTTTGTTACATCTAAACTTAGCTGTGTTTCCTAAGATTCATCACTTGCTGCCATATGCTATGTTCAGATCACAATTCTCATAATCTGTGAAGTGGTTACAGATGTCTGCTTTAAAATGAAAACAACTACCAGTTTGTAAAAGAATGGGCATGAACCACGTTTCTAATTTAGGAATTGGAAAATTTGCTCCATTTTACAGATTTATTTTTATACCTGAAAAGGCCTAACAAGATTTGCTATGCTTCAATATTTTACATACTTCTTTTTTTAACTTCTATTTTTCATTTCAAGCAAAATTATTCAAAGAGACATCCTGAGGGCAGTAATGTTACATAGTGGCCATTTGTTCTTATTTGAAAAATTTAAGTATGAGTGAATTTACAATTTCCTCTTTAGTCAATAGTCTCAAAACACTTCTCTTCTTAATCTGAAGTATTTGACACTGCTTGACTGGGAATAGTTTTACATAATTTTGTGTTTTCTATGAACTTGATCTTCTACACCAGTGATTCTCAACCATTCTCATGCTGTGTCCTTTTAAGATAGTCCGTCATATGGTGACACCAACTACAAAATTATTTGGTTGCTACTTTATAGTAGCTTTACTACTGTTATGAATCATAATGTCATAATATAGGACAACTCCAGTGAAGGAGTCATTTGACCCCCAACAAAGTAATAAGCCACAGGTTGAAAACTGTTGCTTGCCTTCTCACACCCCCAAGCATGCCCATGGCATATGTGACCACTAGAGCTTTGGCCTTATCCTAACAGAAGAGATGAGTATCTCACTCTCGAGCTGGAGTGCCATATTCTCTAGGCAATAGTCCCTGGAAGCACATCACATGCCTCACCCCCACACAGCAGAGCCTTAGACCTGGGAGTAGCCTCTCTACACCCCTAATCACCCCCATGGCATCTTCGACCACCACAGCCTTGGACCCACCTAAACCTGGAGAAGCATCAAGCCATACCAGAGTCCAGCAGAGGAAAGAACCCACCTACACTTGAGGGAACAGAGACACAGACCACAGTTTCACCCACTGAAGGAATAGATGGGCAGATGGTAGTGTTAGAACACATTCAACAACATAAAGAACAATACAGCATTACCACAAACTAGTGGATCTACACAGCAAGACCTGAGCATCCCAATGCAGATGAAGCAGAAGAAAACAACCTTAAAAATTACTTTATGACGATGATAGATGCATTTAAAGAGAAAATGAAAAAATATTCTGAAAGAAGTGGAGGAAAAACAAAAAAAATTAGAAGAAATCTACAAATTCCTTAAAGAAAACTAAGAAAAAACAAACAGGTAAAGAAAACAGTTCAAGACTTGAAAACTTGAAATAGAGGCTACTAACTATACACAAACTGACAGATTTCTGAAAATGAAAAATCTGAGTAAATATGAGGAGCTACAGATGCAAACATAAACAACAGAGTACACGAAATAGAAGACAGAATATCAGATGTCAAAGATAAGATGGAAAAAAACAGATTCATTAGTCAAAGAAAATGTTAAATCAAACAACCTCCTAACACAAAGTATTCAGAAAATCTGGAACACCATGAAAAGACCAAACCTAAGAATAATGGGGATAGAAGAAGGAGAGAAATTCCAGCTTAAAGGCTCAGAAAATATATACAACAAAATCATAGAAGAAAACTTTCCAAACCTTAAGAATGACATGCCTCTAAGAATACAGAAAGGTTAAAAAATACCAAATAGAGTTGATAAAAAACCCTAACTACATATAATCAAAACACTAAATATACAGAATAAAGAAAATTAAAAATGGCGAAGGAATAGGCCAAATAATACATAAAGGCAGACCTATGAGAATTATACCTGACTTCTCATTGAAAGCTCTAAAAGCTAGAAGGTTCTGGATAGACACTCTACAGTCCAAAACAACAGAGAAGACAGGAAAAAATGAGAACTTAAGAGAGATACACATGGTACCCCTGGGAAGGGGAAGTAGATAAGATCTCCTTAGTAAATTGACAGCATGGGAGAATGCATAGAAAGGTGAGAGGGAAGGGGAGAAGAGAGGAATCAGGAAGACCAAGTTGGGTAAAGGACAGAGAAAGAGAGCAAGGAAACAGATACCTTGAAAGAGTATGATAGGTGATAGCAAGAAACCACACAATAGGCAAACTCTGACAAAATCACAAGGATATCTCCAGCCAAGAATCTAGGCAATAGTCGAGAGGGTACCTAAGCCTCTCTTCCCCTGTAATCACATTTATAACCACCTCAATTGTCATCATAGAACCTTCATCCAGTAACCGATAGAAGCAAATGCAGAGAACCACAGCTAAGAACTGATCTGAACCCCTGGAGTACAGTCATAGAAAATGAGAAGAGATAATATGAGCATAGGGATCGAGACCGTGATGTGAGTACCAACAAAAACAGCTGACTCAAGCTAATGAGAGCTCACTGACCCAAGACTGACATCTGGGGAACAGTATAAGATCGAACTATGCCCTCTGAATGTGGGTGACAGTTATGTGCCATGGGTAGTTTGTGGGGCCACTAGCAGTGGAACCAGTATTTACTTCTAGTGAATGAACTGGCTCTTTAGAGCCCATTCCCTGTGGAGGGATACCTGGTAAGCGTAGATACAAGGTGGAGTAATGGGAGAGGGCCATGGTCCTGCCTTGCTCGATATGATAGACTTTGTTGACTACCCATAGGAGACCTCACCCTCTCTAAAGAGTGCATGGGGCTGGAGTGGAAAGAAAGTGGGGCTAATGTGAGGATGGCAGTGAGAGGGAAGTGGAATCAGTGTATAAAATAAGATTGTTTTAGAAATAAAAAGATTACTACAGCTATACAAAGGATTTTAATCAATACTAACCTTGAATAATTTATTCATTTATGAATTAAAAAGTTCAAATTCCAAAGAATATTATAATATAAAGCCAATGAAATGGCATTTAGAAGTTAATCCAGGGGTTCTGAAACAATCAAATCATCAGACCTTACTTTCTTTGCTAAAGAAGGTACCAAGGAAGAGAACCTCTCAGAATGTTTCTATCTATTGATAGAGGCTCAGCTTTCATTCCATTGCTAATTGTGTTGACTGATAAGTTTTTATCAGAATTCTTATTGTTCATATGTATAAATAATTAAGGCTTTCTACTTTCTTATTAATTATCTATATTACTTAATATAAAACAGTCAAATATTAAAGTTTTAATTATATCATTTCCCTTCTTAGATTTTTGTGATTTTCAAGTAATATGGATAGAGCTTCAAAACTTTAGAGTCACATAATTCTTTATGCTTAAAATCACATTGGCATAAATATTGTCCTTATTTGTTGAACATGTCTTTCTGAAAGACTTTTGTTTGTTAATTTATTCATTCAGTGCCTAGCAGTGAATGTTAGTTGTGTCCCAGGTTTTCACACTATGAAATTAATACAGGGTAGAGTTGGGGCAGTAGAAAACAGAACCATTAATCAAAAGACACTAAATTACAGCAGAAAAAATAATCAATGAATTCTAAGTTACTATTAGAATGGAGTGAAAAGTTGTTGTGTGATACTGAACAGTGAGATGATTATTTATAACAATTTTAAGTGGTGTTGATTGTGGCGGATGGGATTGGGGAGGTCTAGAAAGAGTTGGGGGAGGAGCAGCCATGATCAAGATACATTGTATGAAAAAAACATGTTTTCAATAAAAAATTGAAAAGAGGATTCTGTAAGTTTTCATAATAAAAATAATAGATATATTTTTGGAAAGAGCAAGTGAAACATACCATATTACATGAAACCTCATGTGGAATAGGGACTTAGTTATTAGAATAGGCTTTCAAAATTGATTTCACAGCTACACTTCTTTACAGAAAATATCACCTCTGCAGTGAAAATAGATTTTGGGACGACCAACTTCTGGTTCCAAACATAAAAGATAGACTTATCTCTGTGGTAGAATTATTTGGTCTCACATCTAAACGTACACACACATGTTTCTTAGCTTTTCTTCATTTTTTATGTTGTAAAGCAGCTATTGGAAGTATACGCATTAAAATTATCCCAATTCCAACTTTTATAAAAACTTCTCAAAACTGCTAATGAATACATTTTCTCATATATAATTATCACCTGTTAATACAAGTCAGATCAAGCCAACTTTATGACTTAGTGACTCAGCTTTAGTACCCCATCAATGAGTATATATGTGTATGTATCTTGTGACAATAAATATAATTAATAAAAGAAAATAAATAAAAAGTAAAACAAAATAAATGAGTCTGTCATTTACATGAAAATATTTCTGTCAACTTCATTTTGCTAGTCAAAGAGAGAACTGTTGGTAGCAAGTTTTCTTCTCTTTGTCATTCCTGTCCCTTCTCTTAGTACTTATCTAAAGAATCAGAAAGCAGTTGATTTTCTAATATGTGGTAGTCATTATTTCCAGTCCTCTTACTCAATACTTATTCAGTTAATTACACATAATTTGGTATCCTTGGCTTATAAACTAGTATACTAGTATATTACATTGCAGTTGAAGCAGACCACAAAAAGTCATAATCATGCCATTTAAGAAGCAAATTAAGACATTTAAAGGGAAAAGTAAAGGATACTGCAGCTTATACTAATTCATTAATATTTTGTTCACAGTGTAAGATTCACCTTTCAGCATTTTCCTTAGAGAGCCTTTCATTTCTCGTTATGGCCATAGAATTAAGAAGATTAAAGTGAACTGATATGGAGAGATAGCACTTGTCAAATCATAAATATCTAATACTAAAATAATAGTTAATGAAGAGCTAATTAATTTATGAAAAAATTAAATTAATTTTATAATAGGAAACAATGTTTTTAATCCTCAAAAACTACTGATGTGCTTTTATATTTTTAAAAAATAAAAAGGTTATAAAAAACATGTTAAGTAGTAAAATTCAGCGTGCTTTTATGATAAAACTCTTAGCAACCTAGCTATATGTGAATATTCCTGAAATTTTGAAATCTATAGCTACTGTTCATTTACATAGATTTTCCATTTCCAGACATCGAAATAAACCAATTAAAATGGGAGTACAGATCTAAACCAAGAATTCTAAACAGAAGAATCTCAAATCGCTGAAGGATATTTAAGGAATTGTTCAACATCCTTAGCCATCAGAGAAATGCAAATCAAAACAACACTGAGATACCATCTTATACCTGTCAGAGTGGCAAAGATAAAAAAAAATAATGACAGCTTATGATGGAGAGAATGTGGAGTAAGGAGAACACTCCTCCATTGGTATTGGAAGTACAAACTTGTTCAATCACTCTGGAAATCAGTATGACGGTTTCTCAGAAAATTGGGAATCAGTCTACTTCAAAATCCAGCAATACCACTCTTGGGCATATATCCAAAGGATGTTCAATCATACCACAAGGACATTTGCTCAACTATGTTCATAGCAGCATTATTTGTAATAGCTAGAACCTGGTAACAATCTATAATTCCCTCAGCTGAAGAATAGATACTTTTCAGTGGTTAAAAAAAAGGAAAAGGAAAAAAAACAGCAACAACAACAGCAAAAACAAACAAACAAGAAAATTTAAAATTTCCAGACAAATGGATGGAACTGGAAAAAACCATCCTAAAGAGGTAACCCAGACCGAGAAACATCATCTTTGGTATGTACTCACTCATAAGTGGTTGCTAGTAATAAAGCAAAGATACTAGCTGTAAAGTCTATAGAGATGCTAAGTAACAACGTGAATCCTAAGAAAAGCATACATAGATCCACCTGAAAAGGAGAAATAGACAAGATTGCCTGACAAAATTGAAAGCATAGTGGTCGGGAGAGAAGAGGGGGTTGAAAGTAAAAAGGGGAGAAAGGGAAGGGGGAGGAGAACTTAAGGAACCAGTTAGTCAAGATAGAGGTAGGACAGAAATGAAAGAGATATTTGATCGAGGGAGCCATTGCGGGACTGGCTAAGTGTTCTGAAACTTACAAAGGGTAAGAAAATTCATGGGCATAGCCTCTGTTCAAGACTGAGTCAAAATTTAATAATGAAAGATTAAAAGGAATCCCTTGCATTTGAAAATGATATGTTAAAAAAAAACAAGCTACGTGAATTGATCAAGGATTCTCAATGATTCTAGAAGACAAAATTTATAAACAAAAGACTGCATCAGTATAAACCAATCAATTAGAAACCATAGGAAATGGAAATTACTAACAAAGTAACACCTTTAAAGACAATTAAAATCCATAATAAAACCTATAAAGAATCCATAGATTAATCTATAATTCATAAAATCTTAACAATGAAAATGTTATAAATTTTATTTAAAATATAAACATCAAGGTTATACAGGATGCTTCTGAAGAACTAGGTAGATATGATAGTTGTCTAAGAATAAACACTATATTTACATAAAATGTGAACTCAGAGACTAACAAAGCTAAGATTTAAATCAAGGAAGATAAACTGGCTTTTTAAATTTGGAAACTATGGATTATATACGGATGGAAAATGATAATTAACATGTTTGCATTTATAATAGTAAAAAAAATGATTATAGTGAGTTTGTATTGTCTTGATCACAATGCACTTGTCTTGAAAAAGATTGAAACGACCATAATAAAAAAAAATAAAACTGCAGTTGGGTATCTTAGCGTATGTGTCTCTTGTGCTTTCTCATTTTGTTTTATTTGTAAATTATGGTCGGTTTGTTTTGTTTTTTGTTTTTTTTTTTAAAGAAAATGACTGTTAGTTTTCGAAAGAGAGAGAAAAAGGTGTGGAATAATGTGGATATGGAGTGAGGGAGGATCTGGTAGGAGACTGGGTAGGGGAAGATCTATCTGATCAGAATATATTGTACTAATTTTCAATTAAAAAGAGTTCTGAGGACTCACAATTATTGGGATTTGGGGGATTTAAACATTTAAGAAATGTTATTTGTTTGTCTGTGGGGTGGGCATGTGTGTGCAACCAACCTCAGGAGACAGCTCTCTGATATGGGTTTTGGAGACTGAATGCAGGTAGGTAGGATTGGTTATAAGCACCTTTGCCTGTTGAGACATCTTGCTGTCTTTATATTTCTAAATTTTCTATGTACTTTCTTCCACTAGGAAATTACTTTAAAATTACTTAAAAACACATATTTCTCTTTAGCTTTTATTTTAAAATATTTACAAGTACTATTTATACAATTAAATGCTTTGATCTTAACTTAGAAGGCAATTTTTCCAGTATAAATTTAGAGATTATTTTCAACTATATAAATCTTTAGATTTTATATTTAAGCTAAATATTAACCCCTTCTATTGTTATCATAGAAGCTGACCGTATAATACAAATTACTTGATTCTTGTTGATGCTCATTTAATATAATAGTTTATAATTAAGTTTTTGGAATGATTAAGCAATATTAAATATCTTGAATTTGCAGTTTTCAAGATTTTTTTATCCTATTATAATACTGAGCTTTGACCTACTTACACTAATAAAAGTCCTAAGTTTTGATGGCAAATTTGTTGCTTTTCTTAGTTATTTTAGTGTTTTCTCTCACTACATAGTATTTTTATACATATATCTGTATATATAAATGTGTGTGTGTGTGTGTGTGTGTGTTAGTATTATGCACTGGTAGCTTACTATTCTACAATGAGATGTATTTTTAGGCCAAGCTATTGATTAGTTAATGATTAATTATGAACTTAATAATGTTTTCAAGCCTCATACACAATTTCTCTGGTACAAATATAGTTGAAATAACTTTCTTTAATATTTACTCTGTGCTTTTTTCCTTCTTTTATTTTTAGCTTATTTTTAAAGATTGATGCTATCTTCTATAAGAAGTTTTGCTGGCTTGTTTTACAGTTTATCAATCTATTATGTAAGTGGAAATCTTTAATCCTCTGATTGTGATTCCACATAGATTATTTTAAGCCGCTTTGTTTATAACTTAATACCATGTATTTGTCATAAGTTTGTTTGGTTGGTTGCTTGGCAGATTTTCCATCATTTTAACTTTTATACAGAATACAATTATGACAATTCTACACTCTCTCTCATACATGTTACCCTTTCTGTATTCAACCCCTGCTTCTCCATTTCACAGGTCTTTGTCTTCTCTAACTACTGCTGATCTGTGTACATATAAAACCAATAATTTAAAATATTTTCTTCATAAATATGTTTCTACAGCTGACAATTCACTATTGTATAAGCAATAGCTAAGCTCATCCCCAAGGAATACTAATTCTCTGTCTTTGGGAGCTGAGAACTGTCTAAACTCTTCATTCATGGGTGTGGCCCTGGGAAATTTCTCCCAGTTTGTGTTGGTCATTGGTGAGGAACAATGACATCACAGCTGAAGAGTACTATCAGTTGCTTTCCTCCATAAATAGCTTGCAAAACACCTTCCAGTACGACAAAATCTAGATGTCAGGGAAGACTATTTCAGATCAATTCCATCGCAAATCTGATAAGTCCCATGACAAAGTGTGTGGTATCTTCAGCAACAGAGACATACCTTCAACTTCTGGAAGAAGCAAAAAGCAATAGCAATGGGTTCTATTGTTCATGAGACTGTATTAAACTCTTTTAACCTACAAATGCACAGGGAGTTGGGAAAGGGAGTTTCTCGTGTTGATTTTTTTTCTCATGTTGTATTTTTTGATAAAGAGTCTGTGGCTGTTCTGGGGAGTATTATGGCTTGCCTATGTTAGTTTGGAAGTTAAGATATCAATTTTTGTTCTTTTTGTGATACACATTACATTTTTAAAATGTGCCAAATGTGGTGGTATACACTCAGCATTTGAAAGACAGAGGCAGGAAGATAGGAGATAAGGTTATCTACACTTATTTAATGAGTTGAAGGTCAGTTCCTGGCTACATGAGACCTCATCTCAAATGAACAACAATGAAAATCAAAATGCTTAAGGAAGCTTAGGAATTAAGCTAATTAATGCATTTACATTCTTTCATCTAGCAATCTGTGATTCCTAATATTTTAATTTTTATTATTGTTCTGTTGTCCATTGATTGGACAATAAGCCTATCTCTCCAATGAATTGAATCTGTAATCTTTGCATGCAGCTATTTCACTGACAGAATTCTAAAAACTGGGGAGAAATAAAAAGAAGCAGAGTTTTAAAGAAAGGAAGGCTTTTGGGTCAAAGATTTGGGGTTTGGATCAGTAACTGTAGAGAATAAATCTCAAAGGGTTAGCTAGTTCCTTCCACTATGTGAGCATACATTGAGACTGTCATGTCTATAGAACAAACCTATAATCTATCAGAGCCTTGATCTTTTACTTCCCAGAATACAAAAATATTAGTATTATATAATTTACAAGTCTCCCAGGTTATGGTATTTTTTTATAGAAATCAGAAGATAAGTACATATTCTAAAACATTTCTTTTTGTGACTCTCCCCACCCCCTATCCTCTATCTCTTTCTTTCATTTTTTTATCTCACATTTCAGCCTAGGCAAGCTCCCCATTCATGATCATTTAGTCCTGAGGACTAAGATAACAAGCATGTGAACCATAACCCGATTAAAGTGCTTTTAATATTAGTTTGGTTATGAAGTTTAGATGCATGAAATTCTTCCCACATGTTCTGTTAACTGATCATTGCTCCTCTTTGCTTTTGAGTGTGAGATTCTTTACAAGATTGTTTTCTTATCTAGGGATTATAACATCAAATATTTCTGTAATTAGTGCTGATTATTTATACCAGGTATTGTATTAAATTTTTATTTTATATTTAATGGTAAAAACATATTTCAAAATTCTAAATTTCTTTTTATTTCCTGTCAAAATTTTGATGTCTTTCTACTTGAATTGCAATTGATATCAAGTAACACATATGTTTCTAATTTTTCATTTTAAGAATTTCTACTATTATGAAGTTTTAATATTATATAAGCAAAGTGGTTTTTTATTTTATTTGCTCTACTTAGGATTTCTAAAGTAACTGAATCTAAAAAATGATGGCTTTAAGTGATTCAAAAATATCTTTAAGAATGCTCTTTTCTTCTTGTCGATTGCTATAAATATATGTACCATATTTACTTTATTTTAAGATTTTTCTAATAGTTCTTCTATTTTACATGAGTGATATCCTGATAATCTTATAAAATCTACTCTCCAGTTTACTCATCTATACAAATTACAACAAATCCTGATTAAACTTAATTGTTTAATGAACAAATTCTCTGTTGATTCAAAAATTTTACTTTCTTGGCATTTAGAAGGTTGAAAGAACATGCAGCATTGATATTATCCTGGAACTATCATAGGCTACAGAGCAAATTTCTCACAAAAAGCTAAAGTGAAAGAACCAGAAACATAATTTCATCTTAAATATTTATAATATTTTCTATAAAAGGGGATAAAATTCTATTACTCTTTCTACTAATACATAATTTCTCAAAGTAGAGTTTACATGGGTTTTATGATACACTAATGTGAAATTTCATCTTTTTTGACAAATATTTAGTCAGTGCAATTATCATCTGGAACTATTGAGCATTGTAATCACCTTCCAACTACTCTGTGGTACTCATGAAAGTCACTCTCCCTTCACACAATGAGGCAAACACTAACATTATTTCTTTTTTATTTTTCTTTTTATTTAGGTCTACACTTTTTCTCTGCTCCCTTCCTTACTTCTCCCTTCCCCGTCAACCCTCTTCTCATGCCCCTCCCCATTTATTCAGGAGATCTTTTCGTTTTCTACTTCCCAAGCAGAATATATAATATATGTCTGTCTTAGAGAATATGATTTGTAGGCTGCTTTTCTTTGCTTTATGGTTAAAAACGACTTTTGAGTGAGTACATGTGATAATTGTCCTTCTGTATCTGGGTTACCTCATTCAAAATGATGTTTCCTAGCTCCATCCATTTTCCTGCAAAATTCAAGATGTTGTTATTTTTTCTGCTGTGTAAATATACCACATTTTTCTTATCCATTCTTTGGTCAAAAAGCATTTAGGTTGTTTCCAGTTTCTGGCTGTGACAATGCTGCTGTGAACATAGTTGAGCACATGTCCTTGTGGCACAATTGAGCATCCTTCGATATATACCCCAATGTGGTATTACTGGGTGTTAAGGAAGATTGTTTCCTAATTTTCTGAAAAGTTGCCACACTGACATCCAAAGGGGCTGTACCAGTTTGTACTCCTGCCAGCAATGCAGGAGTGTACCCTTTTCCCCACAACCTCTCCAGCATAAGTTGTCATCAGTGTTTTTAAACTTGGCCATTCTTACAGGTGTAAGATGGAATCTCAGAGTTGTTTTGATTTGCATTTCTCTGATGACTAAGGATGTTGAACATTTCCTTAAGTGTCTTTCACCCATTTTAGATCCCTCTGTTGGGAGTTCTCTGTTTAGGTCTGTGCTCCATTTTTTATTGTATTATTTGTTTTTTTGATGACCAATTTCTTGAGTTCTTAATATATTTTGGAGATCAGACCTCTACTAGAAGTATACCTTGTTAAGAATTTCACATAACTGAACTTAAACATAAATCTCATACTACATTCTCAGCATAGAAATTTTTTCTAAGTTTTAATATCTAAATGAGAATTAAATATTATCATATCTATTTTAATAGTACCATGAAATTTTCTGTGAAACATTATTAAGTGGCTTTACTTTAAATGTCTGTGATTAAAGTATATAAGTTCAGCATATGAAGAATCATTGGGTCATTTGGAATAGCACATCTATCATTCTAGCTAGAATTATATCATCCCTTGTGTGAGGAGTAGGACTATAAATTAGAGTTTTTTATCATTAGTAGAAAAAAAACCACGTACATATATCGTTTTAAATAAACTTTGTTAGAGCTTTTCAATCTAATGAGCTTAAAGAAAATTAATACAATGTGAAATAATAGAGACAGAACCATGACCAAATGAAACATTCAGTCTAGAAGTTCTAAAATGATCATATCATGATTCTGAAAACAATTATCTTAAGAGGGCTTTGAGAAATGTAATAGTGCTATTAGAGGCGATCTCAGGAGAAATTTCTTCACCTTACTATTGAACTGTTAAAATAAAACACTAAACAGTGCTGTTAGCTCTGTGACCCCTCTATCAGTTAACATGAAGGCTTTGTGTTCTGAGGCAAGGTCAAAACACCAAGTCAACCAAAGATCAAGAACGTTTGAGGGCACAAGTACCATATATCATGTATGTTTCAGGAAGGTTGTGACCTGATTCAATTATAAACAAGGCATAAAAAAGTTTATTTATTTTCAAAATGTTGTAAGTTCTTTTAAATACAACAATTACAGTCTTTTTTCCACACATATTTTATAACATTTTTATTTTAAAAATCTTTATGAGAAAACAGTGTTTCCACTTAAGTAAAACAGTAGGTCTATCCTAGTGTTTAGAGACTTAATAATGTCTTCCAACTACAAATGAGCCTTTTAATTTAAATTTCACACAACAGATACTTATGTGTTTCAACAGTTTGTAAATCCCTTGGCTTTGAGCATATTATATGCTTGCTGGTGAAAAAATTTTATTCAGTATTATTTGTGAAATGTGTATTTTACTGACACTGGTTAGGTAATTACCCTTTATATTCAAGTTAAAGGAAAATCTCAATATTTGTTGGACAGCAATCTGAGAACATTACAATCTCTTCTTAACAGTATGACATTCAGTTTTAGCTTGAGACTTATTAGAATGCTATTTATAAAAATGCATTTTGATTTTACCTGTTAGATGAGTGACCAATTAGGCCAACTGAATGCTCTTTCATACTCTGAACCAAAGTTAGCTAAATGAAATTTCATAAAACTTACCTTTACAAACATTAATATTACATTTCTTATACAGCTATTTTGCTTCTTTTTCTTAGATATCACACACATTGTCATAATAATAATCTAAAAATATAGTGAAAATTGGCTGATAACCTTGTCCATAGGCTGGCATTATTGTGAAGATATTAAGAATGAAATGCTGAGTCAGTGTATTTAGGAAAAAAGTCTTCTAAAAATTAATTCCTGTTGATCTTTGTAAAACCTTAATCACAAAAGCTTGACTTACCAAACATCATCCATGGGAAATTTAATACTGGAGATGACTCATGGTCATAAAATTTTATGTTAATCTGTAAGAGAGATAACCAATTTAGGATACACAAACAGCTATAGCATCTCTGAGATCTGAGACATCAGTGGATTTCTTTGTCAACACAGTTTTAGGCCTCTGTTGCAGTGATGTGATGTTTTCAGCATTACCCATTAGCTTATTGAGAACTGACCTGGCAGAACCAATATAGTTCATATCTTTCCCTGAAATCACTTTTCAGTTAGCCTGAAAACCAGCCAAGAGTGGCTATGAACATACTAACCTACTCTACCCATGCTGAATTACTTTGTCATGATTTCTTCTGAGAAAATATGAACCACATGGAAATTAAGTCTGTATAAAAACAGATTATAAACTTAATAAAAATATAAAATTTAACATTATTAAGTTTTGGTTTGAATTATTGAGTTAAATGTCTATCATCTCAATCCTTTCATCACATCATTTGTCTTAGCAATTGTGATTCAGGAATTTGGATGACTTTGATAGCTTTCTGAGTGTTATCAAAATGTCTGGCACTTTGGAAGATTTTAATAAATTTGTCTTTTCTCACAGTAGTTTATGTGTTGAAAGTGTGAAAACATGATTTACTGAGCAACCATTTGCCTTTAGTTCAACGCCCATGACTGAATTTCCATGGCGAGGCCCTCATCTGAACCTCCGCTGCTGTCTGGCACATAATCTCACATATATGTGTTTCTCCATGTTCATTATTCATTTTTAAAATCAGAGATGATGTTTTCTAAAATATATTATACAATGAAAATTTCCACCTGTTTTTATTAATAACATGGCAGAAAACCCATTCCTCAGAGTACGTAGAGAAAGTCCTAGCTCAGACATGGTGGTGCGGGCTATGACCTGGTGTTCAGTATATGTCGTTCTATGTAGTAGCTGAATTTGTTCATTCTTAACATATCCTGCTTTTATACGTTTTCAGGACTAGATATTACTTTTTCATATTAGCACAAATTAATATTTTTGCTGTATACATAGATCTTTGACGTTGAAGTAAATATCTTATGTCCTATAAGAAGAGTAATATAAAGAAATTAATACATTCACAATCATCTACATAAAAAAATGTATCATAGATAAAAAGATCTTCAGCTAGAAAATTTTAGTAAAATACAGAAAAATATATGAAATAACTTTACAATTTTAAAATGGATATATTAATATTTCCAAATGGTCATTTTCTACTGTTACAGATATAATTATAACATAAAAATATGTTTATCTCATTACATTTCTTATTTATCTTATTCCTAACATTTCCAGAAAAGTAAAGGAATATGTCCATCAAAGATATCAAAACAGTAAAAGAACATTTTGATTTCGATTTACAGTCAAGAGGAAAGAATTTTAAGAGTTTAATTTCTTCCTATATATCTATGAAACTTAGATTGTGATTTGGCCAATCAATAGTATAAATTAATAATTTATCTGTTCTCTTTTTTTACTACTTTTTATATTTCCCTCTGTCTAACTAGGAAAATATATTTGTACATAGGTATATACACAAAGTAATAAAATATTTGACATATTATTCACACATATTAACAAATGATTAATATTTTTACACATGTAATTTTCAGCATATAATTATACAAATATACCTAAGTTTTCATAATCAGACAAGTTTTTACTATAGACCTATTAGTATAAACTTATATTAGGACATTTTAATCATGAAAAATATTACCTTGAAACTTAAGATATTTAAAATTGCTTTAAAAAATCAATTTTTTTCTAAAAATTCTTTCTAAGTATGTGTCAAAAATGACTAGAACTCTGTCAATAACACCTCCTTTGCAACTTTTCAGAAAACAGCCATATTTCACATATTTCTCCTTGGCTAATTTTATACAGAAGAACATACTAGAAGACCCCTGCTATTCAGAATTTCAATTCAATGTTTTCCACAGCCTGGAATTTCTTCCAAAGAGTGGGCATTCTTATGAGTCTCATTATTATAGAGAAACAGGACAGACAACATAAAACCATCCATGTTTAACATTCTTCTCATAAGCCACTACATAGTACAGTTCTCAGAAGCCCTAAATTAATAGTAATGTATACTAGAAACTTTACTGGCTTCAGAGTAAAGTGACTGATTCCCACAATCAAGTATCTGTTGTATTGCTAATAAATGAAATCTAACAATACCGAGAACCTTCATAAACATTTGGGTTGTCTGTTCTCCATCCCTTACATAGTCAAAACTATGTGCCCCATGTTTTTATCTTTTACCAAAATAATGCGGCTTTTCTGATCCCCTAGAATAACCTAGAACTAGACTCATTATGAAAGCACTGTCACTGAGCTAGACTGTAACTCCAAATTCAGTGGAAAGTAAAATTGAACTCATTACTTTTATTCTTTCCCCATGAGAAGCAAAAATCACCCAACACAAACTTACTGCCTTTGCAGTATTCTTCTAGAATATATTACAGTGTCTTTACAGTACATATTTTCTTAAACAGAAAAGGAAAATATTATAAAACGTTTTGCAAATTGTGGCTCCTGAATGGTAAATAATCAGGAATACTAAATGTGACAAACTATTTGCAGTATGTTGCCCACATCTTAAAGGAGTGTCCTACCCCAGGCAGTGATCTTCTATCCCGCTCCTTACTTTACTACAAAGTTTAAATGTTTCCTCTGGAGTGTTAATACTATTGTGGCATCAATTTCTAACAAATATAAAGTACCCTACCTTAAAAAATGGATTAATATAAGGCATAATGCTGAAGTATGTGTCAAGTGTAACCTTTATAACATTGCTTGTCAGGTTTTTCCATTAGAGACCTCATAAGCAGGCCCTGCATATCAGTCACGGTGTTCCCTGACAGGTTTAACCTTCCCAAGTGGCTGAGTACACCATCTTCACTGCAGCCTATTGACCAAGGCAATAAGCCATTCTATATAGTGTATTAAAGTCATTTTCCACATGCTACCTCAGCACGACCCATTGTTCATGCCGGCTCCTGCTGACCATGGAAAACCTGCACTCCACACTAAATTGCTACACTTTACCCGTTACACCAGTTAAGCAATAAGCCCCCAACTGAATTGTTTTTTTTTCTTTCATAGTCTAAAAAGCACAGCGATTATCACAAGTGCTCAAGATGCAATTTTAGACTGTCAAAAATCCCTGCAAATAATTTAAACACTTAAAATATATGCTGACTGCGGAAACTTTATGTTTTGTTCTAATTCACCAATTCTTTGTTCCTGGATACCTAAGGGTGGCAGGCCATCTGTGCAACTCTGAGGAGCCCTGGGCACTTGGTGTCAAAGGTTGTGTTTCAGCCCCATGAAATTCACCCCATCTCTGCTGAAATCAGCTTTGTTGCTAGACCCTCTGACAAATGAGTCCAATCTAGGCCGGTGCCCTTGACTTGACCCTGGCCAATGCAAACAATAGGGCAGACTCAGCCAGTGGAAAAGATGTTCTGCACTAATGAACCCAGCGGTGGCCACAGGTCAGTTAAAAAACAGGGGATAATGTTCCATCTTTTCAGGTGCACATTTATAATGAGCGAAGCACACAGTCTCTTTCAGGACGGAGAACAGAACACAAAGAATGTATTTGTACACTCATCAAGCCTAATGGACCCTGAGGGTGCAATAGGAATATGTTTTTAATTTAATCTTTATTGAATGACCTTACACACTTCATTTTCTCTGCACGGTACCATGAAATGCACATACTCTTATCAAGTTGAGAACTGAAAACAGATGAATATATAAATGACCAAAACCTGCTGGGTATGTAGATGAATTTTCTTCCCTAATTTTCACCTCTGTTCATCCTCCTGCTGGCTCTCAGCAGCACTCTGGGGTAGTTTCCCTTAAAAGGTCCTTCAGATTACCCAGTCATGCAAACCAGAGGAGTGCCCCCTAAAACCTGGCCATACTGAACTTAGTAATGTTAACTAATGAAACAGAATAAAATGTTTTCAAAACTAAACAAAAATTCTGGATTACTTCTCTGTCAATATTGCAAATGGCTAGGTCTTAGGAGTGGAAAATTTTGTATTCTGTCTAGCTCTTAACCATATTAAAGTGAGCACTTATCACAAGAGCAAATAAATTTTTAACCTGACAATAAACCAGTTAAATATAACCTTTTTATAAGACCATTTTCAATTTAGTTATTAATTATTTATGTAAAGAGTATGGAAACAAACCAAATGTTGCATTCACTTTCAGAATAGTAGAAACCCTTCCTGTATATTTTGATACCTGCAACTCTATTTTAAAAAGTTCAAGTTCTGCTCATCATGGTTTGTGTGTTTGTATTCCCAGCAACATAAAGCTATATCTCAGTGCAAGGAAAGCCGAGGCAGGAGAATCCAGAATTCGAGACTGACTAGCCAGAGCAACAGCCTGAGGTTAGGGAGGAAAAATACCCCACAAAAATTTTAATATTCTTTTTTAATGTTGCTTTTCAAAACCAAACAAGAATTTGAATAAGAAACCCAAATTATGTGTCCCTTCTTATATTCTGGGAATATAAAACATTCGATGCCAACTCAACCTAGCGTTTCTAAAGCTAATATTAATAAAAAACAAAACAACAAATACATATATAGAAAAGGAGCTAAAAATGTTTTATAAATTTCCTCCTTCTAACCTCCCTATCTATTAGATCCCTGCATTTAGGGCTCATTACATTTCAAATGTATACAATTAGAAAATTGTTTAAAATAATGTAGAAGACACAAGTGGGCAGGCAGAGGTGGGAAAGTAAAGTTTGTGTTTGTGTGTATTTTCTTTTTAAAAGATGCCTACCATTTATGCTCATCATCAATCTTACATGTTTCATTCATATTAAATACTCAGGCTTTGGAAATTTGCTAAATGCTAGCCCAAGGCAGGTGCTTCAAAGCTCACTAGCGCACAGAAGTTCAGCTTACCCTGTTGAGAGACTAATGGGCAAGTTGTAAATCATAGCAAGAGTTATTTTCATCCTTTTCTTTTAGCTCCATTGCAGCTGATGACAAGCTTTAAAAAGCCCTTCTGTAAAAAGTAGTTTGATTTAACTTGAATGCATTAGAATCAACTTGTATTCAATTTTAGAGAAATACTACTTAAAATTTAAAATTCTTTATTTTTGCAACTCTTCAATCTAATCTGTGATAGCATGCAATCAACTGAAGTTCTGTTAGTCTCACTGGCCTAATACATCGGATTAATTTTAGAAATATCCATATGAGTAGTAACTTTTTCCTGGTAAAAAGTTCAAATAACAAACTTAAGCTAATATTTTGAGTACTCAAGTTTATAAAGAAAGTATCATTACCCCTGCAATGCTATAGACAAAGTGATTGTTGGAAAATAAAAGACACACTATTGCAAAGTAAAAAGAGTAACAGAAATTCAAACCACATTGAGTTAGTCACTTAATTTTCTATATTTAGAACATACATGTAGAGTTTGTGCCCAACTCTTCTGCATTCCTACAGAAGTATACACTTCTGTAGCTTCTGGTCTCTAGGATAAAAGTAAAATATCTCAGACAAGTTGCCAATAAATGTTATCCTTGATAAACTGTATTTCTCAAGAATCACACGATGATCCTTTCCAAATAGAACCATATCATGCATGTGAAAAATTCTCCCAGCTGCAATAATTTCATACCTTGCCAATCAGAAATGATGTCAGGAGCTGCAGAAAGAGTCTTTCATCTATTTGCAAAATGCAGAAATCTGCCCCTGTCCTCTTAGAAGGCCCGTGAGCTTCCAACTGAGGAATCAGGTATTAGATGGGACAAGTCTCACAGCAGATTCAGTGATGCTCTTGTGAAGATGCTGATGAAGAAAACAGCTTTGGTGAGATTTACTCACTGGCTCCTCTGCCAGGAAGGAAACTTCCTGTGATGGATTCAGTTGTCCAATTGACTCCAGCAGTCACTGACTCAGAATAAGTACACTTCTTACAAAACTTTGCTAAGACAATGGAAGTCTATAGCCACTAGGAATTTAATGCTTTTATTTATGATTTTATATGCAGTGCTTAATTAAAATGGTATTTTGTCAAATCCTTAATGACTTCCTTAATGCTAAATCAGACAACTTTCACAGTTCTAGCGTGAAAGCAAAACAAAGCAAAGCAAAACACAACACTAGCTGACTTCAAATATGGATAATGCACTAACAGCCTCTGTAGACTTCAGGAAATGCCACATCTGTGCACTCTGTACAATACTAAGTTGTAAAACATTAGTTCTACAAACTAGTGTAAACCATAATATTTTACAAAAAAAAATATAAAACATTAGCACTCATTTCTTATGATTTCTTTGCACAAGTTAAGTCATATAAGTGCTAAGAAGCATGCCCAGCAACTTGCAGGCTTCAAGTAAAGGATATTTACCTTTAATATTAACGCATGTGTCCTATCAGCTTTATGCACTGGCCACTAGGCTCCTTAAAAGCTCTGTATACGCATAGAAAATTAATCCAATTTATAAGTTTTACTGAATTCTGTTTATAATCACATTTACAGACCCAAGAGAAGGTGATTACTACCTCCTCACAACTGCACCATGTAAATGTGATGTGCTTGTTCCTGTGCAAACATAGTCACTGAGTGTGTTGTGAAAACATTCCACACTCATTTCACAAATATAAAATAATGCATAATTCCTTCTTTGCATCAAAATCATCAAATTCAAATTTATCAATATAGATATCAAACTATTCTCACTGGAAGTTAATCTTTCATCTGTGACCAGCTTTAACATTTTCATCCTATAATTCTTTACCATCCTTAATTAAAATAATTTTGCTTGAGGAGATGGAGCCTGAACTGGCTTTATCCTCCAGCCAGATTGATGAATATCTTGCAAATCACCATAGAAACTTCATCTGGTGATGGATGGAGATAGAGACAGAAACCGTCACTGGAGTACCTGACTGAGCTCCCAAGGTCCATATGAAGAGCAAAAGGAGGGAGAACATGAGCAAGGAAGTCAGGACCGCGAGGGGTGCGTCCACCCACTGAGATGGTGGGGCTGATCTAATGGGAGCTCACCAAGGCCAGATGGACTGGGACTGAAGGAGCATGTGATCAAACCGGACTCTCTAAACATGGCTGACAAGGGGGGCTGACTGAGAACCCAAGGACAATGGCACTGGGTTTTGATTCTACTGCATGGACAGGCTTTGTGGGAGCCTAGTCTGTTTGGATCCTCATCTTCCTAGACCTGGATGGAGGGGGGAGGATCTTGGACTTCACACAGGACAGGGAACCCTGACTTCTCTTAGGACTGGAGAGGGAGGGGTAGGGGAAGTGAGGGAAAGGGGAGAGGAGGTGGAAAATTTTAATAAAAAATTAATTAAAATAAAGTAAAAAAAACAAGACCTTTGCTTGTCTTTCAGTGTGATTTGGGAAACTATATTTTTAAGAATGTCTGACCAGATATTCTTATTAATTTAAATTGAACTATTAGTAGTATTTCAAGAAAACGTATCGTTATGAGTTATATGTATTCAAATTTTTGAGTTTGTATTACAGTTTTTGAAATCAGTAAGTGATAGTGTCAATAAGCAGGCATTTTATCATCATTTATATTGATGTATAGCATATTATATATAAAGTCCATGTATAATTTATTACCTATGACAAGATAGAAACTCTGAAGGAGGAAATTGTGCTTTTTATATTACAAGATGAATTAATTTTCTACCCATAGTATAATAAAATGAAATAAATTGGTAATCTAGAAGCACAAACAAATACTGTGTTTGTCGAGATCAACATTGAGAAATGCTTGGGTCGAAATAATTTGTCATCAGGAATACATTCCTAATAGATGCTTTTAAAGAGAATTCATTTCTCCATCTTTTTTGTCTTTATGGGCTGTGCCCCCTTCCATAATAAGAGACAGAAATGGACATCTGAGCTTTTCTACTTTCTTACCTGTTATTTCACTCACAAGATCCTTTGTGATGCACTGAGCATACCTGTATTTTTCAGGATTATTTCCCATTCTCTAACTCAGCAGATAAACAGATGCCTTGATTGCCTCTTGGAATGGGGAAATTCACCAGTACAGAAAATAATTGCTGAATTACTTGGGTTTACCTATCCACTAACGTCTCTGTGAGTTCGAGGCCAACCTGGTTTACAAGAGCTAGTTCCAGGACAGGAACCAAAACCTCCGGAGAAACCCTGTCTGGATAAAAAAAAAAAAAACCTATACCTGGCAACATAATCTGAAGGAATGATTGTAGGCATTATGATTTATGTATGTTTACATGATAGTTGTTTGAGATAGGGTCTTCTTTGAAATTTGCTACATAGAATAGGCTGGCCTTAATCTGGTAAGAGATTCATGCTTCTGCCCCATAATGTTGGGATTATAATCTTGCACAAGCACACACAATTGCTTTAGTTTAAAACTAAATGTTTAAAATCTTTTCATCAAAATGTGTGAAATTTATTTTCATACCTTCTATAGGTCCGTATTTGGAAGTTTTCTTATGTTGAGATTGTAAAAAATAACTGTAACATCTTTGTAACATGAGGGCCTGCATTGTTGGGGTTTTTGTCCTACCCAGTTCCCGCAGCCATTTAACCCCAAAGAAAATTACGCAGAGATTCTACATTAGGTTATAAACTGATTGGCCCATTAGCTTAGGCTTTGTACTAGCTTTTATAACTTATATTAACACATTATCCTTATCTACGTTAGCCACATGGCTTGGTATTTTTTCAGTGGGGTAGGTTACATCCTGCTTCTGTCATCTGGGCAAGACTGCGGGTGAATGGGCTTCCTCCTTCCCAGCATTCTCCTGTTCTCATTGCCCCACATCTATTTCCTGTCTGGTTGACCCACCTATTCATCCTGCCTGGCCAATCAGTATTTATTTAAAATATGATTGACTGAATACAGACAATTCTCCTGCATCACATCTTTGTTATTATTTAATTTTAAAATGCATCTACAAGTACATTTTGATATTTAAAACATTTCTATATATTCTAGCTATGGGTATAATAATACATACTTTCATTTGTACAATTGTTTTACTTTTATTAAATTATGAAACAAACAGAGTGACAAAGACAACAACAGTATAAAAAGCAGCTGACTACTGCTTGTTGATAGGGATGGTACAGACTGATTTCCCACATTCTTGTCTGAATTCATATGGCACATAAACTGTAAACCACAGTCTGTTGCTTCTCATCTAGCTGTTGCCTTCACATGATGCCAGTCCCTGAAAGCTTTCCTTTTATGCTGTTCCACTAGAATAAAGGCTAATGAAATCCCTACTGTTCAGGGAGACGTCCACAAAATCGGGCTTTCCACATTTAGAAGAGAAATATTAAAACACATGAAAGTAAAATTCAAAATAAATTCACAATTATAGTCTTAAGATGATACCAACTAGATAGTTTTGTAGTCCATGTGTTAAATGAACTCATTTTTAAATGCAAAGTAGTATTACCTCCATTGCTAGTAAAATTTCTAAACATATTCAATCTTAAAACATAGAAATATACTGTTACTATTATCATCCACGGTAAGCACTAAGTAAAACTATTTTCAAAATCAAATATACAAGAAAGTTAAAGCCAAAAAGGTAAGTGATAGAGTATTTTTATTGCATTGTGGCAATATTAACAAAGTGGTCTATGCAAATATAAGTTTCCTAAAGCATTTACAACTCCCAAACAGCGGTAATACATGAAAAGGTCAAGTTTTTGTAACTTCTTGGTTTGGAGCATTTCATTTGATGGTGTATGCTGGGCTTTGTAGGTATTATAACTGCATGATTACTGAATAGCTCCAGTTGAACTCCTGCCAGCTTGGTATTGTTTTTTACTAATTAAAACTGTATAATTAAATTTGTCAGAAATGTAATTAACCTAAATTTTAGGACACAATTTAACCTTCTGTTTTGCCCAGAAGCCCAAATGACTTAAATGATTCTTACCAAATTTTGAAAATTAATAAGCGTGAGCATCTTTATATCTTCATTCTACAAATGAAAATGTGGTGCTGTATTTAGTTCTCTGAAAATTTTAAACATGCATAAAATGTATCTTAATCATATATACTCCCAACCCAGGATTCCTTTTGTATTCCTCCATTACATATTTTCAAAAATTTTATCATGTTTTATCCACAGGGTAGGCTTTCCTCAGAAAGCTCTCCAGGAGCTGAAATTCATGTCAGTTAAAGATAAGGTAATATCAGGAGGAATAAAATATAGTTGAAATTCTTTAGACAGACAAAGGAAATGTGAAGTTTGTGAAGTAAAAAATATTTCAGGCTATTCAGTCAACTTTAACTTAAATTTAACATATATTTAATCTATGTGTAATATTTTTGATTGGAACAACTTTTTAAATGAAGAACTACTTTTGAAATATTCCAGTTCCCTTCCAGAGTTATAATTCTCATAATATTAATGATATTTATATAAATTTTATATGAGATTGCTTTATAATACTCTTTTAAAATTATCCATATTTACCTAGTGCTGTACTTTTCCCTGTCTAAACAAATATACCTTATAATATGAGTGTAAGGGGTAAAGTAATAACATGATCTGAAAAAATATGAGAAAGACAAAATGATCTCTACAGATTATATTTATAAATATATGTGTATGTATATGTATATATGTTGATATATTGAAGAATAAGAAACCTTGAATTTGAGAGAGAGTGTATGGACACAGAAAGAATTTTAAAAGGAAGAGTGAATGATTGAAATAAATGTGGTACTATCATATAAAATTCTATAACTATCAGAACACATTACTGAAAACAACACAATGAAACCCATCATTTAAAAATATTTTATACAAACATTTGAAAAGTAAAACATATTTGTAAACACATTAGCTTCCTAGTAATAACAAACAACAAAGAAAGTAGTTTGAAAGAAAGAGACACAGAGAGAAAGATGTTCGTGATTTAAAGATATTTAAATTTAGAGAAAACCCACAAGATTACATCATGGTTGCCTTCAGCTTCCTCTCAGATGTTGAAAGTAAGACTCAATTGCTATTCACACCACAAACATTGGACATTCAATAAAAAAGATTTTAGCTGAATCTAACCTGAAATTCTCCTTCCAGAGATTGAGTATTCATAGTATCTGAAAGTACTATTTATTCTGAAAAGGGAGAGAATCAACCAATAATCCTATGTGTTTAGGACTCCAATGAACTCTAACGTGACCAGTATGAAGTACAGTAGTGCTTCCCATATATTAGTAGTAACCAGCAGTTGTTTAATTAAACATAAGGTTCACTCAATAGGAGAGAAATTACTGGTACTAGAAACTTGGTCAACTACCCAGGGATTGGGAGTTCATGGATCATAGAGGATAGTCTACTACATTCATTTTACTAGGCGAGAATAATTCAAAACTCCATTCTTCAGCTTACCATTATAAAGATAAGTCAGTAAAACCCTTAGCCTTCATTAAAGAATCTTCTCTTTACAGCAAATGAAAAATGTTACAGAATAACACAACTAATATTGTTAACAGTTGATCATATGAAGCTCAGTACCAACATATACATCTATAACACATCTCCTACACCTACATCTAATAGGAATTATCATGGGAGAGGGCCAGAAGGATTGAAGAGCCAGGGGAACATGAAGTCCTGAGAATGACAGGGATTCTTCATCATGATTCCTCAACAGTATGGATGACTAAGCACCTGAACAATGGACATATCAATAGCCATGCAAATAAAATCTGCACTAGTGACCTGGCTCCAGTGCTAGTGCAATAGTCTCACAAAGATTGGGGGACGATACAACTAATGGGAACAGATTTAAGGTGACTCTGTGCAAAGGAACCCTTCACAGACACTACTCACATGGTCAAGAATGTGAGAGTAGATAAGTTAGGGACCTAGAGGCAAAATGATTGTTCTGCTAAAGGATCATAAAAAAATTGTCCCTAAGAATATTCTCTTGTAATTGTAGGTCAGTGTCTTGCTCAGCCATTGTCGAAGAAGCTTCCTCCTGCAGTAGATGGGGATAAATACAAAGACCCACAGCTGAACACTGAGAGTTTGAAATCACAGGTCATATACAAGGTAAGCAAATGCTCCACCACCAAGCCACACAGACACATCAATAGTCTAAAGTCAGTGCTTCTGTAAGTTGTCAAGTAAGGGAGCAAATCAATTATCTATGCATCTGTGATGACAATGATTCTTTAAATAAGTTACATACTATTTATTTTCAAAGCTCCCTCAGTTTCATTAAATGTATTCTGGTATAATCAAGACTTCTTGAATAATAACAATCCTTGAAATGATCTGATCATAATTCGCATTAGAAACATTGCCTCTCATTGTATGAAGTGACCCACAAAGAAATTTCAGAAAAGTATGGAGTTACAAAGAAACCTGGTGCTAGGGAGATTCCCATGAATCCACAAGATGACCCTGCTAAGACTCCTAGCAACAGTGGACAGGATACCTGAACTGATTTTCTCCTATAATCATATTAGTGACTACCCTAATTGTCATCATAGAACCAACATTCAGTAACTGATGGAAGCAAATGCAGTGATCCCTAGCCAAGCACTGGGCTGAGCTCCTGAACTTCAGTTGAAGAGAGGGAGGAGGGATCATATGAACAAGGGTTCAAGACCACAATGGGGATATCCACAAAGACAGCTGGCACAAGCTAGTGGGAAAACACAGACTCTGGAATGACAGCAGGGGAACCTGCATGGGACCTAGCTAGACTCTCTGAACATGGGTGACAGTTATGTGGCTTGATCTGTTGCTAGCAGTGGAACCAGGACATTTCCTGGGTGCATTAACAGGTTTTTTGGAGCCCATTCCTTAAGATGAGATAACTTTCTCAGACTTAATGCAGTGGTGATGGGCTTGGCCCTTCCTCAATGTTAGACTTTGTTGACTCCCCAAGGGAGGCCTTACCCACTCTGAGGAGTGGATGGGGAAGGTGGTGAGGTGGGAGAAGGAAAGGGAAGGGGGACTGGCATTTTAAGGTAACATGAAAAAAATTTAATTGAAAAGAAAGAAAATGTTCATCTAATATGCATAGGAAACACATGACAAAATATGTGGATGTTCCAAGTTTTTATTCACCTGCCTTGTACCAAGTGGTTGTTTGGATCCCCATAGAATAAGCTATCCTTTATCTGGATTTCTTGTAGTAGTCCAAACTTGTTAATTCACATGTGAAAAATGCTTATCGAAATAATCTTTTTTTTGGTTTCTTTTCACCATAATAAGAAAATAATGGCAATAATTTTTATTTTTATATCAGATAATTACATCATCAGTATTTTTTAATCTTTAGAACTAATGAGTAAATATACTAAAATGTTGAAATATAATATGTTTTTACCTATGTTGACCTTTGAACAAACTTCTACATTTACAGAAACTTTACCCTGCATGAAGATTTCAGACTAACTGGTGATGTGGAATTCCCCTCTGTATGCTATGAATATGTTTTATTACTGTTGGTTAATAAAGAAGCTTTTTTGGCCAATTGCAGGGCAGAATATAACTAGATGGGAAAACGAAACTAAATTCAGGGAGAAAGAAGGCAGAGTCAGGCAGATGCCAGGTGGCTGCCCAAGAAGCAAGATTTGAGGTAACAAGCCATGAACCTTGTGCTAAAAATATAAAATAATAGAAATGGGTTAATTTAAGATGTAAGAGCTGCCTAGGAATATGCTTGAGCCATTGGCCAAACATTGTTGTAATTAACATTTTTTGTGTGATTATTCAGCTCTGGGTTGCCATGAAACAAAAGCACAGTCTTCATTTATGAACCTGGAAGGGTGGTTCAGCAGATAATAAAAGTTACTGCCAAACCTGAAGACTACAATTTGAAACAAGGGGTCTGATTGGTAGAATAAGAGAACCAACTCTTTTAAATTGTCCTCTGTCCTCAGTGTACAGTGAGGCAGATGTATATTAATGTGCACACACACACACATTTAAATGATTGTAATTTCTAAACTTTTGAAATGATCTCAGATCTCTTTCATTAAGTAAATAAATTTTCTTACTAAATTTATAAACCGTATAGAATATTATGGATAGCATAGCATGGCAGATATAAACAGTATCTGACATGATTTCTAAGAATTATCATCATCACAGCAAGATTGAATCAAACAACCTCATTGATCCGCACAGGAATTTTGTTCTTGCTTTCCAACCTGAGCTACTAAAAATGACTTTTCTTTGGTATCTAAAGAGTGAAATACTATGGACTGAAATAAAAGTAAAGACATCATATTTCTATTGAGTTATACAGATTCACATGTTAAAGCTGCCCTGTGTATTTCCCTTCAAAGGCTATTCAGTAAAGTTTAAAAGGCAAGTTAAAATGTTTCCTCTCATCTGGTATCACTGCTAAAAATACTAGAACATCAAGAAAAGTATTTGTAAAGGTCCCTTTTAAGTATAGTGTTATATTTTCAGTTCATCTTTCTCAGTAAATGCAATGCATACCCTAAACACATGAAGGAAAATCAGGAGAAACTTTGAAAAGTAAGTAAAGAAACAGGAAAACATCAATAATTTACTAAAGCTAAAACCTTACTTGTCTAGGATTCAACATAAGAAGAAATGTTAAAACTTTACCTTGTCCAAAATACTAATAAAAGTGTGAATCAATTCTGTATCATTCCTTCTCAGTGGCTCTCCCCAATGCATTCATAAACAACGTTGACAACCATTATTAGGAAATTATTTGTCTTATAATTCTAGACTTTATTTAGTTTGTGTATGAAAAAGGGTGTATGTAGATTTGTGGGGGAGGAAAACGGAAAAGATTGACTATTCATTTTGGTGTAAACTAAGATACAAAACACAACTAAAATCAAATTTTTCATGTCAGTTTATTCTTTGGGTTCCTCAGGCATGATGTTGACTGGAACCTAGTCATGTAACATTCTGGCAGAGAAACTGACAACGCTCTGTTTATATACTTCGAAATTGAATGTGGCTGAATTGAAAAGTTATAGACTAATTTGTATGGAAGAGGAAATTTCAAGACACTATTACCACTGGATGGTGTGAAGCCTAGGAGAGAGGCCCACAATGAATGTGAGTAGTACTATTTATTTTGCAAAGTTCCTAGGACAAAATGAAAAGAAGGTAAAAAAAACCAAAAAACAACACAACGTATTCATTTAAGTACTCGGCCCATTTCATAGGCCTTCAGCAACCACCGGACTAACCCTTTCTAACATGTAGTAGCACCATGACTTACCAGGAAGATTCAGCCACATCCATCTGACCCCCCCCCCCCCAAGCTATCCCACTGCCCCAAACAAGAGCATGGGTCTCCTCTGAGACGTACAAAAAGTTCTTTCTTTCTCCCTTCCCTTCCTCTTCCTCCAGCATTTCTTCTGTTACCCCCCACCTATGTTCCTACCAATGGGGCCAAGCAGTTTATTTATTGCTTAGCCAATGAAATCAACAGATTGATATATGACACTCCCACATCAAGAAGGTACTCTTGCTGAGCATCAATGAACCTCCCTCTCTGTGTGCTCACTGCAGATGAAATGTGACCAGCTGTCTCAGGCTTCTGCTGCCATGTCTCTTTACCAGGATGGACCATCACTTTTAAAACCATGATCCAATAAAACTTCCTCTTCTCTTAAACTGTTTATCTTAAACATTGTCATAAAATAAGAAAAATTAACTAACACAGACAAGTCAGGTCATTCTTGTAATGAAACTTCCTTGTGATGTGTAGTACTTTGGATACTGTTTGCAAAAAAAAAATAATGTGAAAGAATTTGAAACTGTAGGCAAGATAAAATGTAAAAGGATATTAACAAAATTAAATGGCATGTACCAGGGGGAGTAAGGGGAACCACAGTATTAACAGAACTGCTTATAATAAAAACTGGGCTTAGAAAGTTTTAGAGAGGGACAAAAATTGTCTTACTAACTGGACTAACAAACATTCATGTTAGATCTTGATAAATAATCTATGTTCCACACAAGTCATTAGCAGTTAAGCGAGGCATTACTCAAAAGTAGTAAGATAATGTTTTTCGATGAGTAAATTTCAATGTTGCACAACATCTGGGTTACAACATGTTTACAACTAAATTATCTTAGTCACATATATAGTAAAAGACAGAAGAAAGATAAGGGAAAATGCATCTTAATAATAAAAAATAAGACTGGGAGTGATGAAAGTCCTGTTTTAAACAATGAAAATGTGTTTGAAAGAAGATAAATTTATCTGAGAATATCAAAGAAGAAAATCCCAGTTCAAAACCAAATTCTTACATTTCAGGTCACATATAGGTTACTATAACTGTGGTAGAAAAAGGCTGAACTACATTTTAAACTCATAAAATTATGAGCTGAATCAATACAAAATAAAGCAATTACAGGATGAAGGAGATTTGTTTCCAGGTTCCAGAATCCTAGACAATGAGCCTAGACAATGGAAGCTAGAATCAAATTTCCTACAATAAAATAATTTATGTAAACTAGTGTAGGTGAAGCTTATGTTGCAATACTGACCACTGGATGTTGGAGATAACTGCCCCCAATAAAGATCTGCAAATGAAACTATTGACATGGAGTGTAGGTGACCCCCCAAAAAAGTTTGCACTTGATACAAGCAAAACTGAGGATACAGAGATAGTTGACATTATTAAAGCTCAAATGATACCATCAAGAGCCCAGATGCTAGAAATGGAGTAATGAAATTTTGTATTTACCTGGTTGGCCTCAGCCTTGCTTTTGGATTTTCCCTGTTACATATTTATAAATTGGTGGGCTTTGAGATCTCAGATGCATAAGTCACAACTGGTCTGTCTGTCTCTCCCTACTGCATGCAAATCAAGATGTAGAACTATCAGATAGCCAGAAAAGAGGCTAGACATGCTCTTTAATTGGCATATATAGCATAAGAGGCCACGCCCAAGTGGGTGGATAACTTAAAGGCTACTGGCAGTAGGATTTCCTACAGTAATATTGAGTTTTAAAGTTACTTTGGTGTAATTTTGAGCTATAAATTTCATTAAACTCTAATTTTTTTCACTGCTAGAAGTCACAACAATATAAACTGACATAAGGTAGAAAAAAACATCATACATAAATGTGAAAATATTGGTAGAAAACATGACTTATCTAGAATGTAGATGCTAAAACTCTGAATTCAATATTTTCATGTAAAATCATAGCAATAATGTGATTTATCAGCTAAACAATAATATTCTAGTTATATTTTTTTAAAAAAATAAGACTGATTATAGGTATGTGTTTTATGGTGAACATATAGAAGAAAAACATTTCAGTGTTCATAGTTTACTGTTATTCACCATCAAATCAGCAGTATTTCCTATAATAAATATATATAATAGTGACTAATTTGCAATTTTAAAATGGAATTACATTACTCATATAAAAATTAAAATATAATAAAGGATATAATAAGATTGAATCAGAAATGTAAAAATAAAATACATCAATATAGTCACTTTTATTGATACCTTTTAAATTTTAATTGTTCTATATTTGAACAATATGTAGTATTATTATATTTAAATTACTTAATATTATTTATTTATTTTTATTCAATGCAATTTCTTTATTAATTCTCTGAGAATTACACATTATGTACCCTAATTCCACTCACCTCCCAGTTCTCCCATATTCTTCCCTCACCCCTGCAGCCCACCCCCAAAAGAAAATTTAAAAAAAAATCTCAAACTGAAACATAACAAAGCAAGCAAGCAAACAAATAAAAACAAAAACAAAATAAGCCAAAAAGATAAAAAGAAACGAACCTCTTTGCTCTTCCCTCTTTTCTGCCTCTCCAACCCCTCTTCCCTTCACTTGTCCTGGAGGCCTTGGGAGCTGTGTTATGTGTCACACTGTGTACCCTTTTGTCCAGTCACCTTTACTAGCAAATGTTCACTGCAAGAATCACTGGTGTGGTTCAAGGCCTCTGCTGTCTGGTACACTATCATCACCAGATTCTCACTGCATCTCCTCTGGGATATCCCACGGCTGCCCCAAGTTCCAGAGATCTTGTGGGTATTATTCCACAGGACAAGTCCCTTCTGAAGCGCCTGCAGGTCTTAGAAGGGGTAGCTGTTAGAAAAGGCCAACCAAAGACCAGGCATGGGCCTAGATGATAGTTAAGGTGTTCAGTCCAGACCACTGGGGCAGCCTCCCTCAGGATACTGGGCAAAACCAACTCCCAGATGCCCTTCAGTTCTTTCTCCCCTGTGGTGAGGGGTGGGACAATCTCTTCAGAGTGCAGGGGCCAGCTCTCCTTTAGGGACAGGGCCAGATCTTTAGCTGCAGTGTCCCTAAGAGGCAGAATCAGCTTTCTCAGGGCCAGTGAAGAAACAGTGCAGGCACAACATGGCCCTCTGATTTCATCATGCATCGTTGTTAAGGTTTCCTTGGGGTGACACAGGCCACCAATAACAATTAATATTACTTTAGATCAATCGTTTTTTATTCATTTTTCTCCCTTTGGTTATTGAACCTGCTGAGCTTTATTTTGTTAGACCCCATTACTTTAGTAAAATTCTACATCTTGGGTTTTACTGTTCAATGTGATTTTTAAGTGGACATACTTTTTCATCACTGACAAATTAACATACATTTTTTATCCCCAATACTGACATGGACACATCTTTAGTTTGCTAAATATTATAGAGATAGATAATCATATAAAATAAAACCATAATAAACCCACAAAGCACTTAATGACCTTTAAATTTCAAAGGTAGTAGAAAATTATTATGAAAAAGCAGTTCATAACATTGAAGGAGTAAATCAGTGCTCCACAAAACTGTTTTTATTATGATACCATTATCATGAAAACATTTTTTGGAAAACATCCGGCTATCTCTAAAGCCAGAGGTATTGGACATCTAAGTCAAACAGTAGTTACTGGATACAGTTGCACTGACAGAAGAACTCACAACAGCTGGGACTGTGTGCACCAGTCCTGAACAAGGTCACCCAGCAAAATCTCAGCATAAAGGAGGAACAGCCCTAGCTAAGGAGATGCTGGCTATGGGTGGATAATAGGGAGAAAATGCCAGTTTTTTTCAATAAGTGGCCCCTGGCTCCTGAGGTGACCCATGTTCCTGAAGACTGTCCTCTGCCTAGGAACACACTAGCAGTGCTAACTAGACCACAGTAGATTTTTAAAAACAACACGTGGAATCTGGGGTGACAGTGGTGGACAACTTTAATCCTAGCACTCAGGAGGCAGAGGCAGGCAGATAGATCTCTGTGAGTTCGAGGCCAGCCTGGTCTAGAAGAGCAATATCCAGGACAGGCTCCAAAGCTACAGAAAAAAAAACACAATAGAAAGCAAGCAAGAAAGAAAGAAAAAAAAGAAAAATACATGGATTGGATTGGAAAGGAGTAATAGTGGGGACATGAGGGAAGAATTTAAAGAAATGAAAATGTGGATTTTTCTGATCAAAATATGCTAAAAACATGCAATTTTTATTTAATTGATGCAAGAATATCATTATATAAGAATCATATTCATCAAAAATGTGTAACTGATTTAATTATTTATATCGAAGAAATTTGTACAATAGGTTTTATTAAAGCCATGTGATTTTAACCAGCAATCTTCACCAAGTAGCCAAAGGAAATAGCAGATGTCAAAAAATACTAGAGGTTTTGTTCTCATTGGGGAATTTAAACATGTCAGCTTACTACATAATTTCTGTGAAGCCACACTACAATTTGTCTGTGTACATACTTGCATATATCTATATGATATAGTAACAATATACATCATAAAGTAATGATCAAATTTGAAAAAAGTTTGAAAGAAGAAAATATCTAATTTTTATTCTTTTACTTTAATAATATCTTCAAATAAATCTTCCCAAATAGATATATTATAATTACAAATATATTTTCATGAAACAGAAAAACAACAAATTTATTCTACATTGCCATTTATAGAAGCTTGGGTGCTGCTCTAGTTTAACTCTTCCCTATTATTAATTTTTAAATAAATTATTTCAGTCCTGGGTAAAATGAATAATACAACCTTATCTCTGCCTAGTGAGTTATGGCAAGTAATGTGTCCTCAGACATAATAACACATATATGAATGGATCAAACACAAATGATTAATCTATCAGTTAAGGAAAAGGATAGAGGAGAAAGGGGAAGTACATTTGTCTAGACAAAATGTTAAAATCAGCTACAAAATTAGATAATTAGGTAAGTTCCTGTGTGAATTTACCACACTTTGCATTAAAAAAATACAAAGATTTTGAATCAAGATATGATCAATATATATTTGGATTTTCTTTAACTATTTGTTTCAAGTAGGGTTTGCATATTAATCTTTCAACATCCATCACCTAAATATTTGGTCTGTTAAACTGTAACTATAGGATATTAGATATTTTGATTAATTATATCCTTGTAATTATGCATCCAAAGAAGGTAGAATTGGATTTAATTTCAAATGTGTTTCTTTTTTGTTTGCTTTCTTTTTACAAGACAGTGTTTCTCTGTGTAGTTTTGGAGCCTGTCATGGAACTAACTTGGTAGACCAGGCTGATCTCAAATTCACAGAAATCCACCTGCCTCTGCCTTCTGAGTGCTGGGATTAAATATGTTTCTTAATTATTGTAGAAGTCTTAGTCCAAAAGGAGATATCTATATACCACCCCCTTTCTTCGAGGCTCAAAGACCCTCATGGAAGAGATGTCTGGACAATTGTAAAAGTCAAAGATTGGAAAAGAAAATGGCAAAACAGTGTCTTATGAATGTAACGTGGACTTTATACTAATAGATTTGTATTTCCAGTGGTTACCAACACAAATTCAAGTCAGTAAAATTCTACCTACAAATCCCCAAACCTGGCTGAGGAAGTATGGGCAGCAGATGGTTACTGGTAGAAGAGGGGAATCTGTTTTCTTGTGGGACTGGCCCCTGGGTGATTGGTGATAAAGTTCAAGCAGATTATACTATACACATGAGCATATAGGCTGTAGTAAAGAGACTCAGTGAGTTACTAAGGAATCAGTAACAGTACATGAAGTTGTGATGGATGTGTTCGGATAGGGTTTAGGAGGATCTGTAGTGGAGGAGTATGAAGTGATGTGATCACAGCATTTTGTTTATATTTATGAAATTAGGAAAAAAATCTTTCTAAATGTTTTTCAACTACAGTTTTTACTAATTGATATGTGGATAACAATATCATTGCAATATTTAAAAAAGAAATGGATAGAATAGATGCTATATTGTAAGGTTTTGTAAATGCCATTTTTTAAAGTTATTCTTCTTAACAAGTGCAGCTTTCTTACACTGTTGCATCATTTGTGTTCACATATATTAGCCTGTTATGAGCTGTAAAGATACATGTGATAAAGCTAGTTAGCAAACAATAATGACGGTCATGAATAAGGTTAAAACACTTGAAAGACTACATATGGTAGGTTAATTTGGTTTTACCCACTTGAAATGGAAGCACTACCCTGCCTAAAGAGGAGTCAGTTGACTCAATTGAATGTGATAATTAATTCAGAAACAAATGAGGAAGATAAGAGATATGGTACTTCAGAAATTCTGGCTTTCTAAACTCATACTTGTGATTAACATCCAGTCTGCATTGTTGACTTAAGGTGCCTTAGCAAACTGCTTGCTTTATGTCACCTCTAACCTCTGTAAAAGTGGACTTTTTTCCATAAAATTAAATTTGTCATTTAACAGTTATTTTGGTATTACTTTTTTGTCTCCATATGGAAAGTAACACAAGGTTTACACTGTGTGATATTTTGATTGTGTTCTGACAAATAAAGCTTGCTCAGAGTCAGAGGGCAGAGCACTAGCTCTGTCTACACTAGCTGAACATTTAGGTTTGGAGGACTGTAGACAGAGAGGAGACAGGAAGTAGTAAGGCAGGACTGAGGGAGGATCTTGGCCTTCTTTGGCAGAATAATATCATAGGTGAGAAACCACTATGTCTGTTCCCTGTTCTCTGATCATTCAGGTTCTTAGCCCAATATTTGACTTTTGATTTTTTAACTGATAAAGATCAATAAAATTAACATTGCAGGCTTAGATAAAATTTATGTTCTAACTTTATAAAACCAGAGATTTTTAATCAGAGTCATACTTCCACACACTAAGAAATGTTTGGAAACCTCTAGATGTTTTTATGTTTTAAAACCTGTATCTGAACATGAGTGGACAGAGAGGAAGGGAAATGCTGCTACCATTCGCACTGTATAGTAACATCTTAACTCTCCAGTGAGGATGTATACAGACGAAAATGTCAGGAGTATATACGTAGTAAAAGAAAATGGCAATATAGCACATCCTGAAAGCCATTAACGATTAACTACTTACTATTCTAGGTAATAGAACAAGACAGTAAAGTTCCATGCTGATGTCCTCGAACATATTCTAATAAGAATAATAAAAATAAAAGGGAGCAAATGCTAAATTTGTTTTCAGAATAGGTGGTTAAAATAATTAAATTTAGTGGACACAATGTGAACAGGCAAAGACATAGTGGTAGGTGAGTGATTATGTTTGAAAATAAACACACAAATGAGCATCAGGAATTCTCCCAACTCTCTTTTCTACTTTAACTGGCTCTCTTCTCTGCGAGGACTTTGGTCATTGTTGGAGCATGAAAAGTTTAGAGGGAAAAAAGCCATAACTCACAGTATTCATTAAACATCTACCTGGTGACCTCCACACTATGATTTGGTGAATTTGAAAATATTATGTTTCCCAGAGATTTTAAAATTATAGCTTTTTTTCTTAGCAGTAACTGACATAGATTAACATATATAGTTCTTTCCTTTTTGAAATGTTTTACTTTTATTTAAGCATTTCAGATTTAAGACCCATTCAAATATGCATTACTTAAGGTAAAACAAGAGCAAAGGCTCAAAAGCAATCTAACAACCTAGGTCAAAACACAGTTGAGACAAGGGTGAGGGAAATGTCAAAGCATTTGAAGCTAACTGGTCATTCCATGTAACTGTTGTTCATCAAAATCCCATAATAGAGATGGAGCCAAAAACCCTTCACAAAGTAACATGGACTGCATTATTATTTAGAGACAAGTAATTCATGAGATTAAGGTGCCCTTTATATGTCATCAGGAAGCAGTCAACCTAAACTGTAATCAATGTAAAATAGTCATAAATTTGGATAATCTATGAAGGTATATTGGAGAAAAGAGCAAGCAAGGCTGTAAGATGAGCACAAATGAACAGTGGTCAGCAAGAAACCTTCCTTGAGACATGGTGGAAGGAAAGGGCCCGTCTGCACGGCATCCTCTCTGTGGGGCTGCATCTCTTGCTTCAGCGAGGAGTATGGTACCTGTTCAGCCAACACATGATTGGAAAAATTTCCCACTAGTGTTAACTAAAAAATAGAGAATATGTCTTTTCTTCCTTTTTGCTTTTACTTTTTTGCACATTCTTGTTTGCACTGAACCATTATTTCTGATTCAAAAACCCCATACAGTTTATTTTTTCAAAAACTTTTATTTTTAAATAAAATTGATTGCTTATATTTTGCTGCAAATTCTATAGCATAATTTTATTGCTTTAATATAAATATTTTAAGGGTCTTAATTTCATATTAATTTCAAATCTGATAGTAAAACAATGTACTGCATTTAATTCAGGGATTTGCCACTTACTGATGCATACTCCCAAAGCACTACTCTTTAGAAAGCCTAGCTTTGTTTTCAGTTCGATAAAGGTAGATATTTTCCTACTGCCACAAGCACTGAAGATTTTTCAATGTTAATTAACTTTTTCAATTAACTCCTTTTCTGGAATAGGATCCTCTGGCCACTGAGCACCGATCTTTGTGGAGATGGCAGAAAGAATCCCAATGCAAACCAGGCAGTTGGCATTCTTGTTTACAAACTAATCCAAGGATATTCATTGTATGAGGTTCATATTTGCCGGTAGTAATTCTCATAACTTCCATCGTTGAAGGTACCAGATGCCATACACTATGGTTCTGATTTCATAACACTACCCCATACAGCTCAGTTAGCCCAGGCTACTAGCTTTCACTCATTTCTCTTCTGGTTTAATCTTAATGCAGGAAATGAAGGCCAGTGAATGAGATCAGAAGCACAGAAGGCTTGGATGATTTTTCTTTCTTTAACTACTACCTCTTCAAATCTTTTAAGTTCTGAACTACTGCATAATCCACTTATACAATCAAATCTGTTACTATCTTATTTGTTTCAGCGGAGAAGGTTTAAGAAAGAAGTTATTGGGTCCTTTCCTTGTTGTTGAAGGCTTCTTTTGATTCTATTAATATTAATATTTGTCAGGAAAATCTGGCTTTGGGTTATCAGCAAATGGGAATAAATACACAAATATACCTCTCCTAATACGGATCTTTGAAGCATCATCACCTGACAAGTAATCATGACACAAAACAGATCTGCGGGCATGTCAGAAGCACTGGAATTAGTGCCTGGTGTTCAGGGAAGCACCTTCCACTATCTAGTACCTCACCTCTCACCCCACCACTCTGTAATTCACTTTAAGAACCATGAACAGCAGTCATTTCAAGATACAATACCTCTATTGCTGAAATATAGCTTCTGGAAATAGAGCCAATGACTACATTCTGAATCAAGTATCCCAGCAGACAGGTTACTGAGAAAAAACTGGCCTAGCATAGGTTCAGACTATTGTGATTTTCCTGATGTGTCTCAAGGATGACACCCCTGACCCTTCATACACACACACACACACACACACACACACACACACACACACATTCTGCTTTAATTAAAATTTGGCATCTCTGGTTACTAAACAGCATTTCTTATATTATAGAATTAAAACCCAAGGGGGTGTTTCTGAAACAAGGTAGACTGCATACTAAGAATATAGTTTACAGTATATATGTATTTGACAATGTTGGGACAATGAAAATTCATAAATAAAGTTCCATCTAAGGCTTCATCTCTTCCCACTGTGAAGGACCAGCTTTCAGTATACTTTCTTTCATATACTTTGACCATTTGACTTCATAATTATTATTACATTAGTGTTTAAAGTAGTATCCATTTATAGTATAAACTTAAAAATTATTTGCATGCTTGATAATGTATTAACACATAAGAAAGAAAAGTAGAATTCATGGTATATGTCGCATGTACCAGACAAACAATTTCACAAAGTCAAACAGAAATCAGACCATCTTTTTTCTTAGCTAAAGATCCTGACTGCTTCTTGATAAGTGTTGAAATGATTACTTAGACAACTTGCAAAGGAAGTGTGAGGGAGAGGAGGAAAGCTTTTTGTCCCTCTGCTCACTGCTGTCCCATAGTAGACCATGAGTGATATCTGCTCACAAGACTTTAAAACTGATGTCAGGGATTTACTGCACCTATGGAATGTGGAAGCCAATGGGTCTCATGTAAAACCCCCCTGTTTCTTATTGTTTATGACAAATTTCACACATGAGTGGCAAAAAATTAATTATATATTCATTTAGCAATAAACTTAAATCGAAGCACAGAGCAAATATTGCTATCAAGAGGGTAGGTCACATCATCCTACTACTATACACTGTTACTTTTCTTCTTTGCATGCTGCTTTTTGCTCATGTGTGACATGCCTCACTCCTCACTTCTGGTCTTTTCTGTTATTTAAATGTAATATGTTTTTGTCTAAATTTCTTTATGTCGTTACATTTCTCTAAAGCATTTGTAAGGCACTATGAATAACCTAGGAACATGATGACTATTCATCTAACAAGATAAAGAGTCTAAACTTAAAAGTTTAATTATCATTGGAAAAATAATTTTAAACTATTTGAAGGTTCAGAAAATAAGAGTATGTAAATATTTTAATGTCATACTTTTGTCTTTAACTGTTATTTAAAAGTAAATAAATAATTTATATTTCCATAGGCATTATTTTTATGAATATTTATCACACTAATGAAATCTTAGTAAAATAAAATTTCAATTATCTTAAATATTTAAACAAATTAACTATTCATATTATTTTAAATTAGATGTTCTGAATATGTCAACAGTAGGTTTCAAAATCCCAAAATATAAAGTAATAAAATCTAATTTTTACTCCAGCCATAGGACCATGCCTGATTATAAGAGAGTAATTTCAAAAGACTAGTCATACTGAATAACAATTAGAACTTTTTGATATATTAATATTAATAATTGAAGTGTGAGCCAATTCAGAGGTTAACATAACAACATTTGAAAAATGAATAGCAAGTATATGTCTTTACTATACTATCAATAGCTTTCCAACACAGGGGAAGGATTTTACTAATGTTGTATTGCAGGGAGGAGATTCTAGCGTTAATAGGAAGCAAAGATATTTCTTATTTGACAAATGAAAGAAATGTCATTCTGGTTCAAATCGTGCTATTTTTTTAAAATTTGCAGATCTCTATATCACTTTTGAAGCCTTCAAAGATGTCTTTCTTTTCTAAAATATTCTGGCTGGCTTTCAGCATTCTTTATTTTTATGTTATCTCACATGATTCGTTGTTAAGAGACACTTCAGGATATTTTTCATAAAATGTATCCAGTTTACATCCTTGGGTTTATCTTATTTTTTACACTAATGCAGCATTATCTTTGTTCCTTACAAGAAATAAAAGTATCTGGAGAGTGTAAAGCTTCCCAAGGTCGTTGGCCTGTGTCTTTCCAACTCCTCAACCAGGTATTCATTTTTCTTTGTTTCTTGTCAGTGCGCCGTTATTTCCTTCACATCTGTCTGTGCCTTTGCTTTTATTAGCAGAAAATACAGCTCCAGCTTTAGTGCCATGTGTGCTATAAAGGCAGGATTTTCAAGGATTTGACAACTCTCATATTTCCCAGAGTATTCTCAATGTAACACAGAAACAGTTTATTACTGTTAAGTAGTGACTGTCTCTCCAGCTTGAACAATGAAGTTCTCCAGGTCGATATTTTATACAATGATACATTTAAGGAAGCATTCCTCTTCAGCATGGCACTAAAACAATGCCTGTCATAACACAGATCTATGTATTATCAATCTCACAGGCTTCCACAATCAATCTAATTTACAGGGCAAGGAAAGTGTAAAATGCTGTTGAGTTAAAACAGGAATTTTCTTCTACCAAAATGTTTGTAAAGACACATAATAAAATTATTTACAGAGATGAGTTCCTACTGTACAGCATGGAATAAATTCAACCATCTGTGATCAGTGCTCACAGCTGTAGGTGATTTACCTGTAGGACAGTGAAAGGCATGTTCTACCGGGTATGAAAACTCCAGTCCTTAGCTTCACAAAACCACTCAGAGGAGTGAGACAACAGAAAGACAGACACACATTAACATGTGGCTCCTACAACTGCAGGATGAACAAATAAACCCGAGCACAAAGCACGGTTTACAGAATCATTAAAAATCAAACCCTTTCGTTTGAATATTTCATGACAAGGGACTCTTTCTAAGGGAGGAATGCTTCCATGCTGGTCAGACAGCAATAGATCCTAGCAAAGAATAAATTTTAACTTTTCTGAAGAAAGAGAATTTAGGCCATTTCAGTTTGCAGTGCCAAAATGTACATCTGCATCTATCCTCTTGGCAACAGAAAGCAAGCCCCTTTGGAGCTTCCAGTTTGTCCCAACACCTGTTAAGGCTCTGCTTGCCCTCAATTCCAGTTTGTATCTGGCAGCATTGCAAGTGCACGCAGACTGAAGATGATTCCATGGAATAAAGAAAATGTACCTTGGCTACAACTGAACCTTTTTTTGTCCTTTTTTTTTCTTCCTGTATGTTTCAATCTTGTTGCAAGGAAAGCCTCCCTGAAAAGGTCTTTTCAGTTCTCTGTTTTTGAGGATAAGTTTATTTCCACGGGAAAAACAGCTTGATTTAGGATTTACTTGCATTTTTTTTTATTTAGGCTTACTTAGGTTTACATGATTGTGCTGACCCCTGCTTAACATTTTCATTGTGTTCAGAAACAGTAAATCGAAAACTGTGACAAATATCTCAGAACAACACACGCTGACTTCTCATATTTTTTGGTTCCTTTCATTCTTTTATAATTCCACTTCCTTCCCTTCCTCTTCCTCTCCTTCTCTCTCTTTCTTTGGTTACTCTCTTCCTCCTCATCTCTGTCTCCAATATCAACTATTAGAAGAAGGGTAGGCCACATGGAAAGACTCATTAAGATATTCTGTAAAATAGAACTAGCTTAAGTCTCAACAACAGCCATGAGTGACATGCTCCTAAGTTCATCTTAACATCGTCAGGTAAATTGTAAAT
>CADCXT010003446.1:0-72522 GCA_902806775.1 Microtus agrestis | reverse complement strand
CTATTGTAACAAAGGAGCTCCCACCTGCTATGTTGCCCTCGGGATTTGGCCTCAGTGCCCCAAAGGGGGAAGAGAGACAGAAGGGGGGAGGTTTCTGGATGCAAGCTGGGTGGGATAGGAAGAAAGAGGCAGTATGCTGGGAGTAAAGGCCCAGCAGGAAGCCCAGGAAGTATAGGGAGGATGAGGAACGTCTGAGTTCCATGTTTCAGGCTGCTGCCGCAGGTCCAAATCTCACCCTAATGATGGCTCTCCTGGTGCCGAGATCAGATCCCCATGCTGGTTGGGTAGCTCCTAAACAAAGTGCCTACCTTGCTTGCTGCAGGCAGACTATTGAAACAAAGGAGCTCCCACCTGGTAGGTTGCCCTTGGGTTTCGGCCCCAGTGCCCCAAAGAGAGAAGGGAGGCAGAAGGGGGAGGGTTCTGGATGCAAGCTAGGTGGGAAAGGAAGAGAGAGGCAGTATGCTGAGAGTATAGACCCAGCAGCGATGTGATTGTTTTTTACCACTGAGTAGTACTCTAATGTGTAGATGTGCCATACCTTCTTTATCCATTCGTCAATTGAGGGACACCTAGGTTGTTTCCAGGTTCTGGCTATCACAAATAATGCTGCTGTCACAAAGGATAAAGAATCAGAGAGGTAAATTAGAGAAACATCACCTTCCACAATAGCCACAAATAGCATAAAGTATGTTGGGGCAACATTAACCACAGAAGTGAAAGATGTATTTGACAAGAAATTTAAGGCTTTGAAGAAAGAAATTGAAGAGGATACCAGAAAATGAAAGAGTTTCCCATGCTATTTGATTAGTAGGATCAATATAATAAGAATGGCAAATCTACCAAAGGCAATCTATAGATTCAGTGCAATCCCCATCAAAATCCCAACAAAATTCTTCACAGACATTGAGAGAACAATAATCAACTTTTTATGGAAAAAAACTCCCAGGATGGCCAAAGCAATCCTATACAATAAAGGAACTTCCTGAGGCATTACCATCCCTGACTTCAAGCTCTCATTGCAGAGCTACAATAATGAAAACAGCTTGGTACTGGCATAAAAACAGAGACGTTGACCAATGGAATTGAATTGAAGACCCAGATATTAATTCACAAAACTATGAACACCTGATTTTTGACAAAGAAGCTAAAATTATTCAATTGAAGAAAGAAAGCACCTTCTACAAATGATGCTGGCATAACTGGTTATCAACTTGTAGAAGAATGAAAATAGATCCATATCTATCACCATGCACAAAACTCAAGTCCAAATGGACTAAAGACCTCAATATAAATCTGACCACACTGAACCTGATAGAAGAGAAAGTGCGAAGTAGCCTGCGATACATGGGCACAGTCGACCACTTCATACATAAAACCCCAGTTGCACAGACAATAAGAGCAACAATGAATAAATGGGACCTCCTGAAACTGGGAGGCTTCTATAAATCAAAGGACAGTCATTAAGATAAAAAGGCAACCTATTGAATGGGAGAAGATCTCTACCAACCCCACTACAGACAAAGGTCTGATCTCCAAAATATATAAAGAACTCATGAAACTAGACATTAAACTTCTAAATAACCCAATTAGAAAATGGGGTACTGAACTGAACAGAGAATTCTCAACAGAAGAAGTTCAAATTGCCAAACGATACTTAAGATCACGTTCAACTTCCTTAGCGATCAGGGAAATGCAAATCAAAGCAACTTTGAGATACCATGTTCCACCTGTCAGAATGGCTAAAATCAAAAGCACCAATGACAGCTTATTCTGGAGAGGATGTGAAGTAAGAGGAACCTTCCTCTATTGATGGTGGTAATGCAAACTTGTACAACCACTTTGGAAATAAGTATGGAGGTTTCTCAGGAAATTGGTAGTCAGCCTACCTCAGGATCCAGCAATACTACTCTTGGGAATATACCCAAGAGATGCCCAATCATACTACAAAAGCATTTGTTCAACTATGTTCATAGCAGCATTATTTGTCATACCTTTGATTTTTCTGAATGGATGAGTAACAACTCGCTATAATAGGCACAGTTTTTGTTTAATTTTCCATATGGGGATGCAGAGGCTCAGAAAAAGGAAGTAACTTTAACTTTCCAAAGTTTGATGGTTTAAATGAGAATGGACCCCATAGTTTCACATATTTGAATACTTGCTCTGTCCTTGGTGATATTGTTTGGTAAAAATAAGAGTGTTGCCTTGTTCTCTATTGGAAACTGTTTTTTGTAAGAATTTTACCTAGCAGCTCAAGGTCTCCGATAAGAATATTATCACTAGAGGTTTAACCATTGGACATCCAAACAAAAGTTTGTAAGCTATCCTCTTTTTTTTAGTTTTTTTTTATATTGGAAAAAAATAAATTTCTGCCTCCTCCCCGCCTCCCATTTCCCTCCCCACCCCCACTCCACCCCCTCCCCCCTCCTCCCCCTCCATATCCAGACTGAAGAGCAGTCAGGCTTCCCTGCCCTGTGGAAAGTTCAAAGTCCTCCCCCCCTCAATCCTGGTCTAGAAAGGTGAACATCCGAACTGGCTAGGCTCCCACCAAGCCAGAACATGAAGTAGGATCAAAACCCTGTGCCATTGTCCTTGGCTTCTCAGCAGCCCTCATTGGGTTCACCTTCTTATTTAGCTTCTTTAGTATCACAGAATATAAACTCAATGTCCACAATTTGTGACTAGAAACCAATTATGAGTGAGTACATCCCATGTTCCTCTTTTTGGGTCTGGGATACCTCACTCAGGATAGTGTTTTCTATTTCCATCCATTTGCATGCAAAATTCGAGAAGTCATTGTTTTTTACTGCTGAGTAGTACTCTAGTATGTAAATATTCCACACTTTCTTCATCCATTCTTCCACTGAGGGACATCTAGGTTGTTTCCAGGTTATTATTGGCTAACAATAATAAAAATTATAGAGCATAACAAGGCTCCTTCAAAGCAACTCATAAAAGATGCCAGCAGACCCTGATGCAAACGGATCGGGCTTGATGACACCAAGCTTACCTTTGATAAGACAAGGTGAAAAAGCCCTTGCAATGCATTATGAAAAAACCCGACCTGTATATATATTTGGGGTCGAGGACGTGTTTGTGCTTTTTTCACAGAAAGAAAATAAATCCTGGACGTGATTTCGAGGCTGCGGACACAGAGGAGTGCCAGACTTCCAGAGATGATTGAGAGGGTCATCCTGCCTCCAGAGTCCAGGGAGACCCGGCGGACATAAGTACCAGGATGTGCTTCATGTAGCTGAATCCAACTCGCCTCACCCAGGTTCCCCCACCTGTCCTGGAGCACAAATGCTAAACTGCTTCTGCAGCTTGAACTCTAGTCTGCTTTGGAGCTGAGTTGCAGACTAAACATCAGACGGCTTTAAACTTTGGGACACAGATCTCATTTTAATTAAAATATTAACCTCTCTTCACTTAAAAAGGGGGAAAACTGGGGGCTCCTGTCACTGTTGCTCAGAGACTGGAACTGGTGGTATTTGATAACATCAATGTATGTCATTGTACTCCTACTGAAATTGATCAAATGATATTTGTAACTGCTTATAGATGTTGAGAAAAGTTTGACACATGCTGTAAAGTGTTTGGGTTTAATGCATATGTTAAAAGTTTAGATTTTGATCCCTTTTACACTGCCCTAATTTTTGGCAGGCAGCACACGTGACTTTATGTGGAGTAGGCACTTAGGAAGGAGGACATACCATAGGCCAGACTAAAAGGTGAATACTGGGTTGGGAAAAAGCCCTTTCTTCTTGTCTGGAGATGGAGTTATTGGTGCCAAAATTATATCATTATATCTTTTGTTTGAGGAACTCCTCACAGTCTTTTCATTAATGATAGACGAGGGCCCAATGACGGGAGTTAGTGTGGATCCTCGCCTGAATAGCACACCATACATAGGTTGTAGAAACTGGCTCAACATGGCATGGTACAGGTATGAGGGCGCTCTCCACATGGCCTAAGACAGGGCGCCCTGTGATCTGCTTACTTTAATCCTGCTAGATGCCTTTTATTTGAGGAGCTCCAAGGACGGGCGACTTATGGCAGGATAATCCCCCAACCTAAGGCAGCGCCCTGGGAACCCTAGGACGCTTAAGGGGGAAAGAAAAAAGGCCTGGTCCCCACTCGACCTAGGAGTCATCGAGCACCCCTCTGTTCCCAGGAGAGGTGGATTGCTTCACCACTCGAGAGGAGGGTCTCTCCTTGTCTCAGTCCCTTCTCCTTTGGTCTGACACCATGGATGACTCTGACTGGTGCTCTCCATGTGATAGCTGCCTGCCTTTGTATGGGAGGGGGGAGGGGATCTGTTGGGAGCCGTTTCCCCCTAGAGATCATTGCAGGAACCATCGCCCTGTGGAGACTGCGGGGAACCCCACACCCATGGTTGTGCTGGGAATGGTCCTGTTGCCCCACACCCAGTTGAAGCTGTTAATGGAGAAAAATAAAATAAAATAAAAATAAGAGTGTTGCCTTGTTGGAGGAGGTGCATCACTTCAGGGGGAGGATTGATATTTCAAAACCTATGCCATTCCTAGTCCCCCCCTTTCTCTCCTCTCTGCCTTGTGGCAGTGGATAAAATTAAAGCTCCGAGGGACTACTCCAGGGCCATGCCTGCCTATCTAGGCATGCTCCCTTCCATGATTGTCATGGCCTCTAACCCTATGAAACTGTGAGCCTCTAATAAACCCTTTATCCTGTAAGTTTTCTTGGTCATTGTGTCATCACAGCAATAGAAAACTTTGGTCTTCTCTAAGGAATAAATGTAGGTGAGACAGAGTGGGATTGGTAAGTAAGGTGAAAAAAGATTGTTTTTTTAAAAAAAATTAAAAAATATATTTACATCAAGAAAAATAGAAAAATAAAAAAAGAGAAAAGGTTCTTAATCTGCAAGTTGCAACCTCTTTGGGATTCAATCCTTCCATAGGGTTTGCATATCACATATCATGCATATCAGATATTTATATTATGATTAATTGAAATAGCAAAATCATGATTATGATGTAACAATAAAAGTGTTTTTATGGTTGGGGTCACCACGGCATAAATGTTTCAGCATTAAGAAGGTCGGGAACTATTGTTCAAGAGTGTCACTAAATTCCCATGGGACATTTAGCTAGTACATTTTGCTTTAGTTTCCACGTTTATAAATAGAAATAAGTATGTTTCTACATGCTTTACTGGGGCATGGATTCATGGAGATGGGAACAATGGATGATCTACGCCATGAAAATTTGTGTTACCATAGAATTTTTGGTTGCCCATATTTCTGCACCTCAAGGAGAAGAAGGTATGTGGTGCCTTTGGAAAGAGGGATGTCCTTACACCTTTGTTCATCAGGAGGTGAGTCAGTGGCACTTGCATATCCATATGAAAGTTGATTCCTATGGCAACAGACAGAATCAGAAGCAATATTACACTGTGCAAACCAGAAAGTGAAAATCAGAAGACAGGGAACTGGAAGAAGAATCAGCTTGTGTGGCTAGTGCTGCTACCCAAATAAATTGCTAATGTAGATAGTGTGCTGTCTCCCTAGGTGATAGGAAACATTTTCATCAAGTGAGACAGAGCTTTCTTGCTTTGTTCAGCATGTCTTTGTGACCCCATTCAACAGTCAGCTGTATATTTCTCTTTGACAAAGTGTTTCTAGGCGTGCTTACATTTGGTCACTGGAAAAAACCTCTTCTGTCATTTAGAGTAAAATTTTCTCTCAGAAAATAATCTGCAACAAGGAAAAGCAGACTCAAGAGGAAATGGCATATGGACATGCTCTTATCCAATTTTACATACTTCCACTAAGAACTTTGGACAGCAACTGAGGTGCAAATAGCAGGAACTTCACAGAATGCCAAATCTTCCACTCTTCTGCACAATCAGTTGTCCCATATCTGGAATCAGATAGGTATGCTTCAACTCAGAGCTGTCAGTTGCAGTTGCTTCCAGAGAAGTGCTCTGTACCAGAATGTGAGTCTGAGGCAAGCATTTCTTATGAATTATTTTCTCTAAACTTCCATTTGCTAACAATTGTTTGTATTCCTTCCTTCCAAATTAGTAAAGAATAGGTCTTTCTCCATTTCTCTGTTCCCCACTCAAATACTTCACACAATTAGATTGTAAACAGTATCTTACTTTTTCCTCTTTTGTTCCAGGCATTATTGCTTGGGGTCAGATGGAAAATAGTTTAAATTGTTCCTTTGTAATGCTTAAAGAAAACAAGTGTAAGAAAACGTTTTAAAATATTCCTTTACTGATAATATTTAGACTCAACCACATCTGATATTTTATAACAAATATTATAAATTTTGTTGGTGAAGTTACCAAACAATAAAAGATTTTCCTTTAGTCTTAGAAGAACTCAATAAAAAAAACAACTAGCTCCATGGATTGTAGTAGGCAGTGAAGATTACCTTTTCCCCTTAATTAGCTTCTAGATAGCTACATCTATTTCCACAAAGGTGTGGATTAGCTTTCTATACATTTTCCAAGTTAATTATTTCCCCACTATTACTAGAGTACCTCATCATACCTTATGCATTGTTTGCTTGAGACAATGGGAACAAGAAGTTTCAAAGAGTGGTCAAAAATGAGATTTGGAAGTCCAAGGTCCTCCCCCCTCCACCCAGGTCTAGGAAGGTAAGCATCCAAACAGCATAGGCTCCACAGGGAGGGAACCCTGACTGCTCTTTGGGCTGGGGAGGGAGGGGTGGGGAACAGGGGAGGAGGAGGGAAATGGGAGGAGGAAGAAATTTTTAATAAAAAATAAATAAATAAATCAATAAACAAAAAATAATTTAAACTAGAAAAAAAAATTATGTTTTTTCATTTTATTTTATTTATTTATTTTTCCTCCATTAACAGCTTAAATTGGGTGTGGGGCAATAGAACTATTCTTAGCACAATTATGGGTGTGGGGTATAATGCAGTCTCCCCAGGGTGATGGTTCCTGTAATAATTTTTAGGGGGAGATGGCGCCCAACAGATCCCCCTTTCTCTTATATAAAGGCAGGTAGTTATTACGTGGAGAGCACCAATCAGAGTCAACCATGGTGTCAGATCTAAAGGAGAAGGGACTGAGATAAGGAGAGACCACGAGTGGTGAAGCAATTTACCTCTCCTGAGAACAGAGGGGTGCCTGATGATTCTTAGGTTGAGTGGGGACCAGGCCTTTTTTCTTTCCCCCTTAGGCGTCCTAGGGTTCCCAGGGCCCTGCATTAGGTTGGGGGATTATCCTGCCATAAGTCGCCCATCCTTGGAGCTCCTCAAATAAAAGGCATCTAGCAGGATTAAAGTAAACAGATCACAGGGCACCCTGTCTTAGGCCATGTGGAGAGCACCCTCGTACCTGTACCATGCCATGTTGAGCCCGTTTCTACAACCTCTGTATGGTGTGCTATTTAGGCGAGGATCCACACTAACTCCCGTCATTGGGCCCCTGCGACTATCATTAATGAAAAGACTGTGAGGAGCTCCTCAAACAAAAGATATAATGATATAATTATGGCACCAATAACTCCATCTCCAGACAAGAAGAAAGGGCTTTTCCCAACCCAGTATTCACCTTTTAGTCTGGCCTATGGTATGTCCTCCTTCCTAAGTGACTACTCCACATAAAGTTACGTGTGCTGCCTGCCAAAAGTTAAGGCAGTGTAAAAGGGATTAAAATCTAAAATTGTTAACATATGCATTAAACCCAAACACGTTACAGCATGTGTCAAACTTTTCCCAACATCTATAAGCAGTTACAAATATCGTTAGATCAATTTCAGTAGGAGTACAATGACATAGATTGTTGTTATCAAATACCACCAGTTCCAGTCTCTGAGCAACAGTGACAGGAACCCCTAATTTTCCCCCTTCTTTAGTGAAGAGAGGTGAATATTTTAATTGAAATGAGTTCTGTGTCCCCACAGAACAGTTTAAAGCAGTCTGTTGTTTATTCTGCAACTCAGCTCCAAAGCAGACCAGAGTTCAAGCTGCAGAAGCAGTTTAGCATTTGTGCTCCAGGACAGGTGGGGGAACCTGGGTGAGGCGAGCTGGATTCAGCTACATGAAGCACATCCTGCCACTTATGTCAGCCGGGTCTCCCTGGACTCTGGAGGCAGGATGACACCATGCAGAGTGGTGTAGCTGGTTTTGTCAGCAGGCACTCCTTTCCTTGGGGGCAGGGAAGACCGGACCAAGGACCTCTCCTCAGTCACCTCTGGAAGTCTGGAACTCCTCTGTGTCCACAGCCTCGACATCACGTCCAGATTTTATTTTCTTTCTGTGAAAAAAGCACAAACACATCCTCGACCCCAAATATATATACTGGTCGGGTTTTTTCATAATGCATTGCAAGGGCTTTTTCACCGTGTCTTAGCAAAGCTCAGCTTGGTGTCATCAAGCCATATCCATTTGCATCAGGATCTGCTGGCAACTTTTATGAGTTGCTTTGAAGGAGCCTTGTTATGCTCCATAATTTTTATTATTATTAGCCTTATATGCAGTTCGTCCATTGGAAGAGCCATTTGTAAAATTTAGCATAAAATCCTTTAAGGGATTTTTTGCTATAACATTAGCAAAATACAGGAGCATAAATTGTAGCAATGATCTGGGAAAAGACCATTGTTTTTGGCCTTTGAATTTAGCAAAGGCAATTGTCCAGGAATCAATCTTAAAATTATCAATGAATCTACTGTTTAGTATAAGAAACATTGATCATAGTCAATATTTTGTTAAACCATTATCCAGATTCTACCCTGTCCTTTTATATCAGACAGGTTACTGGTTTAAAATAAGAGTTTAATATCTTAACTAGCAAAACTGAGAAGAATTAGCCATAAGCAGCATTTTTTATAAAACTGTTGTAGAATAAGTTTTACATTTAATATACATTCTTGCCATAGCTGAATTATAATTAATATACTGTATTTGTTGATTATTGTATACTTTATCTGTTAATTTATACTTTACCTGCTTGAGTACCTGTTATGCAGCTGTTTTCAGCTCTCTATTGGAAACTGTTTTTTGTAAGAATTTTAGCTAGCAGCTCAAGGTCTCCCATAAGAATATTATCACTAGAGCTTTAACCATTGGACATCCAACCAAAGGTTTGTAAGCTATCCTCTTTTTTTTTAGTTTTTTTATATTGGAAAAAAAGAAATTTCTGCCTCCTCCCCGCCTCCCATTTCCCTCCCCCTCCTCCCACTCCTCCCCACCTCCCCCCTCCTCCCCCTCCATATTCAGACCGAAGAGCAGTCAGGGTTCCCTTCCCTGTGGAAAGTTCAAAGTCCTCCCCCCCAAACCTGGTCTAGGAAGGTGAATATCCAAACTGGCTAGCCTCCCACAAAGCCAGAACATGAAGTAAAATCAAAACCCGGTGCCTTTGTCCTTGCCTTCTCAGCAGCTCTCATTGTCCGCCAAATTCAAGGAGACCAGTTTTATCCCATGGATTTTCAGTCACAGTCCAGTTGGCCTTGGTGGGCTCCAAATGGATCAGCCCCAATGTCTCCGTGGGTGGGTGCACTCCTTGTGGTCCTGACTTCTTTGCTCATATTCTCCCTCCTTCTGCTCCTCATTGGAACTTTGGGAGATCAGTCCAGTGCTCCAGTGTGGGTCTCTGTCTCTATCTCCATCCATCGTCAGATGAAGGTTCTTTATTTATCTCTAGAAACCAATTATGAGTGAGTACATCCCATGTTAATCTTTTTGGGTCTGTGTTACCTCACTCAGGATAGTGTTTTCTATTACCATCCTTTTGCATGCAAAATTCGCGAAGTCATTGTTTTTTACTGCTGAGTAGTATTCTAATGTGTATATATTCCACACTTTCTTCATCCATTCTTCCATTGAAGGGCATCTAGGTTGTTTCCAGGTTCTGGCTATTACAAATAATGCTGCTATGAACATAGTTGAACAAATGTCCTTGTCATATGATCGGGCCTCTCGTGGGTATATTCCCAAGAGTGGCATTGCTGGGTCCATGGGTAGGTTGATCTCGAATATCCCGTGAAATCGCCACACTGCTTTCCAAAGTGGTTGTACATGTTTGCATTCCCACCAGCAATGGATGAGGGTACCCCTTTCTCCACAGCCTCTCCAGCAAAGGCTATCATTGGTGTTTTTGATTTTAGCTGTTCTGACAGGTGTAAGATAATATCTCAATATTGTTTTGATTTGCATTTCCCTGATCGCTAAGGAGGCTGAGCATGACCTTAAGTGTCTTTTGGCCATTTGAACTTCTTCTGTTGAGAATTCTCTCTTCAGATCAGTGCCCCATTTTTTAATTGGGTTAATTAGCATTTTAAAGTCTAGTTTCTTAAGTTCTTTATATATTTTGGCGATCAGACCTTTGTCTGTTGCGTGGTAGGTGAAGATCTTCTCCCAGTCAGTGGGTTGCCTTTTTAACTTAGTGGCAGTGTACTTTGCTTTACAGAAGCTTCTCAGTTTCAGGAGGTCCCATTTATTCAATGTTGCCCTTAAGGACTGTGCTGCTGGGGTTATACCTTGGAAGCGATCGCATGTGCCCACCTGTTGTAGGTTACTTCCCACTTTCTCTTCTTTCAGGTTCAGTGTGTTCAAAGTGATATTGAGGTCTTTGATCAATTTGGAGTTGAGTTTTGTGCATGGTGATAGATATGGGTCTATTTTCATTCTTCTACAGGTTGACATCCAGATGTGCCAACACCATTTGTTGAAGATGCTTTTTTTCTTTCATTGTATACTTTTAGCACCTTTATCGAAAATGAGGTATTCATAGGTTTGTGGGTTAAAATCCGGGGCTTTTATATGATTCCATTGGTCGACTTCTCTGTTTTTATGCCAATACCACACTGCTTTCATTACTGAAGCTCTGTAGTAGAGTTTGAAGTCAGGGATGGTAATGCCTCCAGAAGTTTCTTTATTGTATAAGATTGTTTTGGCTATCCTGGGTTTTTTTGTTTTTCCATATAAATTTGATTATTGTCCTCTCAAGATCAGTGAAGAATTTTGACGGGATCTTGATGGGGATTGCATTGAATATATAGATTGCCTTTGGTAGGATTGCCATTTTTACTATGTTGATCCTCCCAATCCAAGAGCAAGGGAGATCCTTCCATTTTCTTGTATCCTCTTCAATTTCTTTCTTCAATGCCTTAAAGTTCTTGTCAAATAGATCTTTCACTTCTTTGGTTAGAGTTACCCCGAAATATTTTATGCTGTTTGTGGCTATCGTGAAAGGAGAAGTTTCTCTTATTTCCCTCTCTGCTTCCATATCCTTTGTGTATAGGAGGGCGACTGGATTTTTGGAGTTGATCTTGTATCCGGCCACATTACTAAAGGTGTTTATCAGCTGTAGGAGTTCTTTGGTGGAGTTTTTGGGGTCGCTTATGTACAGTATGATATCATCTGCAAATAACGAAAGTTTAACTTCGTCCTTTCCAATTCGAATCCCCTTGATCTCCTTATGTTGTCTTATTGCTATTGCTAAAACTTCAAGCACTATATTGAAGAGGCATGGAGAGAGTGGGCAGCCTTGTCGTGTTCCTGATTTTAGCAAGATGGCTTTGAGTTTTTCTCCGTTTAGTTTGATGTTAGCTGTCGGCTTGCTGTAAATAGCTTTCGTTATATTTAGGTATGACCCTTGTATCCCTAATCTCTCCATGTCTTTTATCATAAAGGAACGTTGAATTTTGTCAAAAGCTTTTTCAGCATCTAATGAAATGATCATATGTTTTTTTTTCTTTCAGTTTATTTATATGGTAGATTACATTGATAGATTTTCGTATGTTGAACCAGCCTTGCCTCTCTGGGATTAAGCCTACTTGATCATAATGGATAATTTTTCTAATGTGTTCTTGGATACGGTTTGCCAGTATTTTGTTGAGGATTTTTGTGTCGATGTTCATGAGTGAGATTGGCCTGTAATTCTCTTTCTTTGTTGAGTCTTTGTGTGGTTTTGGTATCAGAGTAACTGTAGCTTCATAAAAGGAATTTGGCAATGACTCTTCTGATTCTATATTGTGAAATACATTAAGGAGTATAGGTATTAGGTCTTCTTGGAAGTTCTGGTAGAATTCCGCATTGAAACCATCTGGTCCTGGACTTTTTTTGGTAGGGAGGTTTTTGATAACAGCTTCTAATTCTTTGCGACTCACAGGTCTATTCAGACTGTTCACCTGGTCCTGATTTAGCTTTGGTATATGGTATTTATCTAAAAAAGTGTCCATTTCTTTGACATTTTCCAGTTTTGTGGCATACAGGCTTTTGTAGTAGGATCTAATGATTCTCTGAATTTCCTCTATGTCTGTGGTTATGTCCCCCTTTTCATTTCTGATCTTATTAATTTGCATATTCTCTCTCTGCCGTTTGATTAGTTTGGATAGGGGTTTATCAATTTTGTTGATTTTCTCCAGGAACCAGCTTTTTGTTTCTTTGATTCTTTGGATTGTTTTCTGTGTTTCTATTTTGTTGATTTCTGCCATCAGTTTGACTATTTCCAGTCTTCTACTCCTCCTAGGTGAGTCTGCTTCTTTTTTTTCTAGAGCTTTCAGGTGGGCTGTTAAGTCTCCAATGTGTGCTTTCTCTGTTTTCTTTAAGTGGGTACTTAGGGCTATGAGCTTTCCCCTTAGGACTGCTTTCATAGTGTCCCATAAGTTTGAGTAGGTTGTTTCTTTATTTTCATTGAATTCAAGGAAGACTTTAATTTCTTTCTTTTTTTCTTCCTTGATCCATGTGTGGTTCAGTAGTTGACTGTTCAGTTTCCATGACTTTGTAGGCTTTCTGGGGGTAGCTTTGTTGTTGAATTCTAACTTTAATCCATGGTGATCTGATAAGACGCAGGAGGTTATGCATATTTTTGTAACTGTGGAAGTTTGCTTTGTTACCGAGTATGTGGTCAATTTTTGAGAAGGTTCCATGAGCTGCAGAGAAGAAGGTATATTCTTTTCTATTTGGGTGGAATGTTCTATAGATGTTTGTCAAGTCCATTTGAATCATTACCTCCATTAATTCTCTTATTTCTGTTAGGTTTTAGTCTGATTGACCTGTCCATTGGTGAAAGAGGAGTGTTGAAGTTTCCTACTGTTAGTGTGTGCGGTTTGATGGCAGCCTTGAGTTTTAGTAATATTTCTTTTACGTACATGGGTCGTTTAATATTAGGGGCATCGATATACAGGATTGAGACTTCATCCTGATGAATTGTTCCTGTTATGAGTATAAAATGTCCCTCTTCATCTCTTCTAATTGATTTAAGTTTGAAATCAACTTTGTTAGAAATGAGTATGGCCACCACTGCTTGTTTCTTAGGTCCATTTTCTTGATAAGCCTTTTCCCAGCCCTTTACTCTGAGTAGTTTCCTGTCTTTGTGTTTGAGGTGTGTTTCTTGTAGACAGAAGAATGTTGGATCCTGTTTTCGTATCCAATCTCTTAGCCTGTGCGTTTTTATAGATGAGTTGAGTCCATTGACCTTAAGTGACATTAATGTCCAGTGGTTGTTCATTCCGGTCATTTTTCTAGTAGTAGAGTTTGTGTGTTTCCTTTCTTTGAGATGTGCTGGTGAAGGGACTCTTGATATCTGAGTTATTGTTGGCCTTGTTGGACTCCTTGGTTAGTGATTTTCCTTCTATTACTTTCTGTAAGGCTGGATTTGTGGCTACGTAATGTTTAAATTTGTTTTTATCTTGAAAAATTTTGTTTTCTGCATTTATAGTGAACAAAAGTTTGTCTGGAAATTATTCAATGATTTGGGAATAAATGAGCTGTAATAACTCTTTTAAAAAAAAAGTTTGTCTGGGTATAGTCGTCTGGGCTTGCATCCATGGTCTCTTAGTTTCTGCAGTACATCTATCCAGGACCTTCTGGCTTTCATGGTTTCCAAAGAGAAGTCAGGTGTAAGTCTGATAGGTTTACCTTTATAAATAACGTGGTCTTTTTCCTTTGAAGCTCTTAATATTCTTTCTTTATTCTGTATGCTTTGTGTTTTGATTATTATATGGCGAGGGGATGTTCTCTTTTGATCCAGCCTATTTGGTGTTCTGTATGCTTCTTGAATCTTCATAGGTATATCTTACTTTAGGTTGGGAAAGTTTTCTTCTATAATTTTATTAAATATATTTTCTGGACCGTTGAGCTGCACTTCTTCTCCTTCTTCAACTCCAATTATTCTTAGGTTTGGTCTTTTTATTGTGTCCCAGATTTCCTGAATGTTTTGTGATGAGAGCTTGTTGGATTTTCTGTTTTCTTTGATCAGTGCGTTTATTTTCTCTATGGTATCTTCAGCGTCTGAGATTCTTTCTTCAATCTTTTGTATTCTGTTGGTTATACTTGTTTCTGTAGTTTCTATTCGTTTACCTACATTCTCTATGTCCAGTCAGCCCACTGTTTGTGCTTTCTTCCTTGTCTCCATTTCAGTTTTCAGTTCTTGAACTGTTTCCATTATCTGTTTGATTGTTTTTCCTTGGTTTCCTAGGGTATCATTCACTGATTTATTCAATTCTTCAAACTTTCTGTTATACTTCTCATCCATTTCTATAAGGGTATCATTCACTGATTTATTCAATTCTTTAAACTTTCTGTTATATGTCTCATCCATTTCCATAAGGACGTTTTTTACATGCTGTTTAAGGATGTCAATCACTTTCATAGATTCCATTTTTTCTACTTCTTCTTGATTAAGGTGTTCATGTCCTCCTGTTGTGGGGTCGCTGGGGTCTGGTGGTTTCATGCTGTTTTTCAGATTGTTGGGTGAATTCTTGCATTGGCGCCTGCCCATCTCTTCCTCCGAATGCTCCCCTAAGGATCTTCTTTTAAAGGATCAGGTCTTCTTGCCAACTGATGTTACTTCCCAGTGATGGGACTCTCCCGTGATGGCTCTCTAGGTGCCCCAGTGATGGATCTCCTGGTGCCAAGATCAGCTCTCCTTGCTGGTTGAGTAGCTTGTAAACAAAGCGCCTACCCTGCTTCCTGCCCGGCTGCCCTCCCGATTTGGCCCCAGCGCCCAGACAGGCTGAGCTGGGTGATGTTATTTGCCCAGAGATGGCAGGGAGAGAGAAGTGAGGGAGGGTTCTCGAAAAAAATAATTTAAACCAGGTTAACCACAAAAAAATCTCAAATGAAGTAAATGTAACATAATTTAGTGATATGTAAACAATGTTTTAGCCCTAAATGGTATTTGTCATTTTTTAATGATATAACTAATAAACTCTAGAAATTTTCTTCTCAAATAAAATAAAATAAAATAATATAAAGTGTGAAAAATGATATTTGGAGACAGCAGAGATGAAAACCTCTACTTCCTTACTTCCTAGTTACATGATAATGACCTACACTTGTCATCTTCAGTTTTCTCATCACTAAAATAGAGAAAATAATGGCATCTACTGTTTCCGATGGGATCTCACATAAACAAGCAAATTCTGGCAGTGCTCAGCAGACCTGCGCTCAATCGCTGTTAGCCGTTATTTCTTTTAGGAGGTTGAGAAGTGTATACTGCTTATTTCCTAGGACACACAAAATATCTGTAATATTTATTTGGAAACCATGAATAATCTTAGATAAAAATAAACAGATGCTAATTGTTAGTGCTAACATGAACAACCTTTATGTCAAGCCTACTTATAGTTAATTGCTCTATCAATGCCTTCCCTTCATCAATATCACTGGTGTGCTTTAGCACTGCTGCACTATTTCCCAGTGAAATAGCTTGTCTCCTGAGCATGTGATGTCATCCATAGCTACTGGAACAATTTTTTTTTCTTATTTTGTTAATTAAGTATATCATAGAATTTAATATTTACAGTCTTACGTGGCTCACTGATCTAATAGGGAAGAACAAAATACATATGGAAAAAAAAGAAGAGATTCTACTTTCAGCACCACAGAGTTTGGGGTAGAATCCTATCCTGTTGATTTCATTAGTGAATATTAACTATAATTATGAATGATGTAATAAACACACTGATACCTTTGGTAAGCAGTTTAGAACAAATTAATATTTGAATATTTAATATCTGGAACTCATACTTTCATTATTGTGCTTGCCAATTCTCTCATAACAGACAAGACCTGCTTTAGGAAGCAGATGGTGTACAACATGCTGGTGGATTATAAGACTGCTTATTGCTAATATTTAAGTAATACAAAGGCAAACTCATTTGCTTTGATCAAATTAGTGATAGAACTTGGGCAAGTCGCAGAAATCTTCAGTTTTTGTGTTATCTGATCTTCTATGCTCAGGACTATGTCCCCCTCCAAGTCTTATGATGAAGCCCTAACCTTCAGTTCCTTGCATACTCATTGTGTTATTTCACATTAACATAATGAAAAGGATAATATGTAATATGATATTTTAAGACCAGGAAAAGACCATATTAATATAAATTATGATACACTATATTGTTGGAGTGATTCCATTTCCAATGTTCCTAATTTATAAAATAAACTGTTATAACTGCAAGGACAGTGTCAGTAATCAAAAAGGCAAGGTATGATGGTGCAGGAGAATTATCTGTAATGATGACATGTAAAACATGTCAATCATGTTTCAAATAAACGCTGATTGGCCAAGCAGGAAATATAGGTGAGAAAACCAGACAGGAAGTAGAAATAATGCAATGAGAACAGGAGAATTCTGGGAAGGAGGAAGTTGATTCATCCCACTTCTGACACCAGACCACCAAAGCAGCAAGATGTGATCTGCCCCACTGAAAAAAGGTACTAAGCCACATGGCTAACATAGATCAGAAAAATGGGTTAATCAAGATGTGAGAGTTAGCCAGTGAGAGGCTAGAACTAATGGGCCAATCAGCTTATAATTTATGGAGACCTATGTGTGATTTTTTGGGGGGGTTAAACAGTTGTGGGGTAAAGGGCAAGACAGTGGTGTAAAGGGTGAGACAAAAACCCCAACAACAAACAGGACCTTCCATGTTACAGAATGGCGCCCACGTGGATAACTGCATCCACAGAAAGCCTGAGAAAGCTTGGGAAAGACTAGAATAAACCATTTTGATTTTCAGCCACAGCAATTAAAAAGCTGAGCTGTTTTAAAATGTCAGCTTTCTGGGCTGTCTTGCCAGGGAAAACTCTAACTCTTTCAAGCAGGCAATCCAGACTATGGAGCTATAGACACAATGTTGCAGCTTGCTTCCTGACAAGGACCTTTAAACACAATAAACATGGATCTGGCCAGTACCTCATCCATGATTGTTTACTAAATTAAAGGCTCATGTGGTCAGAAAGAGACAGAGAGATAGTAAAGAGAGATTCAAAGAGTAAAGAAAAAGAAAATCCCTCTAAATGGTGTTAAAAATATATGCAGGCTAAAGGTTGAAATTCTCAAAAAAAGAAAAAGAATAGCCTGGGAGGCAGAGACAGACGGCTCTCTTTGAGTTCAAGGATACCTGGTTTTCAAAGGGAATTCCAGGACAAAGATATACAGAGAACCTGTCTCAAAAAGCCAAAAGTTAAAAGTAAAAATAAAAGAAATAGGGGTTAAAATAAAGCCACATAAAGATGGAAAAAACACAGAGAATCTTGATATTGTATGCTATTATGCTCTCTTTGAATTGTTTGAAAGCTGAGGAAGGAGCAACAGCTGCTAAAAGATATTTGCTTATAAATGCTGCAGAATTAATTCAAGATAGGTATTTTGAAAATACCTTGGCTTCAAAATTGAAGTCAACAGGTATGTTACTTTGGAGAAGATATTTTGTTTTTGTTTCCACAGAAAAGGAGAGGCTGTGGATTTATTCAGAGTTAAGAAAAATCAGCTTTGATCAAGGAAGACCACAAGAGAAATCTCTGGCAGGAACAAATGGCACAGATGTCTGAGTTCTACGTCCAGAACAGATTCAAGACTGCTGCCTGAGATGATCAAGACTCACAGGATACTTCAGTCAGGACTTGATCATAACTCTAAATTTTCTTTAGGTCCCCATAGGATTATCAGTGTCCCCAACAAGCTGGAAGTAGCCTGGAATACTATGCCCACATTCCCAAAAAATGGACTATGGATCTTTTCCTTTATTTTTATTTTTTTTTAAAAAGGGGTGTAGCGAGCAGCATAGTGCCACACCTTATGGAGATGTATAATCAACTCATATGTCTAAAGTCTGACTTATGCCTATTCATACAATGATCATCAGCAGCTTGCATATGCATGGGCCTATGGGCAATGCCCATCTGGCAATCCGGGATTGGCAGCCCATGCCTACTTAAGGGCTGGGAGAGGTTTGCCAGGAGAGAGAGGGGAAGAGAGAGGGAGAGAAAGAAATTGAATAAAGTCCTGGAATAAACTGCAGTGAGAAAAGCTCTGGTATGTTGCGCGTCATCCTTGCTGGATGAGGTAGAGCTGGTGATTCACAGATTAATAGAAATGAGCTAATTTAACATGTAAGAGTTAGATAGAAATATGCATAAGCTATTGGCCAAACAGTGTTGAAATTAATATAGTTTCTCTGTGATTATTTGTATCCAGGTGGCCGGGAAACAAATGAGCAGCATCTGCTTATAGCTTATTATTTTCTCATTTTTGAGTTTTAATAGTACTTTATATATTCTGGCTACATATTTGTTAAATCTTTTCTTGCACATATTTTTCTTCAACCTGTGGTTTCCCTCTCATTTTCTTGAAATAACAAAATTTTTATTCTTTTCAAAGTATAATTTGTCATTTCTTAATGAGAATTAAACTTTATTCACATCAATTTTAAATTTTTATGTATTACATTTGAGACAGTTATTCACTGAGAGTAAGTTCTGTGTATGTCTTCATTTTGTGATTGTGTGTGTACAGCTTCTCTAGCCTGTATTTGCATGACTATCTTGCCTCTAATAAATTTTCTTTGTAACTTTATTATGTCACTTTATCATAAATTTGTAGGTTTATTTCTGATTTTTTTCTATTTTTATCAGGTACCATGGTTTCTCTAATCTATGCCTCCATTTTAATAGGTTTTCTGATCATTCTGCTTCTTTTACTTTTTCATAAATATGCTAGGATCAATTACAGGCTATAAATACAAACTGACTCCACTAAGTTTTTTTTTATAAGAATGGGGTTAAATTTGGATATCAATTTAAGGAAGTGTTGATGTTGTTGAGTGTTGCAATGTATGAACATGTTTGGATCTTAATTTTGTTTATATGATTTCTTTCATTTTCATTTATAACTGTTCAGTTACATATTCTATTTATTTTCTGTCATATTTATCCCCAAATATGAAAAAGAGTCAGATAGTGGAGGACAGAGTTGTGACATTAAGTGTGAGTTATGACGATCTGAAACAACTTATGGGTTTTCATGTTTATATCTATAAGAATAAAATTTCTATTATTCTAGTGTGGAACTTCAAGTGTTGCCATATTCCAATAATGGATGGATGGTATAGGAAAGATAGTTGAGTGGTCAAAGCAATGAAGGGAGTTTAGTATAGTAGTAAAAGAAATAAGAGAATTAGAAAGTCAAAGCCATCTAAGACCTGTAGACCAGAACTTATTAAGCATGTTGGCTTTTATTCTGCATGAAATTGTAAACTGCTTAAGGAATCTATGCACAGAATCACTGTGGACTCATTGTCATTTTAAGAAACCCGTTTCCAAATTAGTATTGAGAACATACTATAAGTAATCAAGGATAAAAGGAACAGTGCCAGTTTAAGATTTTATTTCAGTAAATAAAATAATATTGGATTTTATAAATTAGATTTCAGTAAATATAAAAATGATGATGGTTATGTTCATTTAACTAATAGATAGCATTGGTGGAGGTGTAGCAAGTTACCAGTGATGTCACAAAAACTTGGACAATCATCTGGAAAGTGACAACTGTGAAGCAATATTTGAAAAATAAAAAAAGAAAACATTAAAGCAGCATGAATAAACCATCTAATTACAAGTGCAAAGCCAAGTTAGTATTCAGTTTCTAACACGAAAGGTGCAAACAGCAGTATGTGGGAAGCCTAGGATGCTGGTAGACTCCCCTTTGCTTACATGAACAGCAGTCTCTATTGTCTGCAATGGGTCTCTCCAGAAACATGAATGCTCTAACTAATAGTGCTAAAAATGTTAAAAGGATTCAGAACCAGGAATTCAGGAATTTGATTTGGCTGAAATAGGTCTGTATAACAGGTTTTTTTTTTCTGTGAGAAAACAAAACAACCTGAATTAAATGTAGACAGCCTTGATGTTACAGAAGAGCGAATGAATTTCCTTTACTGATGATGATATGTGATCTCAAATCACACACCTTTAGTTTTCGATTCATGGGTTCATAACTGCTTGCTATGGGACTTGATGTAATTAAATGGATTTTTAAATGTTTTCTGAGTTACATTGCCCCTCTGTCCTCAGAGTACTATGGTTGTTATAGCAGAGATACTCATTAGGTGGCAAAGCTTACAAATCTTCAGTGATTTCATAAAGATGGATTATAAAATTAAATCAGGATTTTACTGTTGAAAGTTATGAGTGGTAATTTTATTAAAGCATAGTTTTCTGCCTTTTAATGCACATATCTGCAACTAGCATGTATTTTATATAACTATACTTAGATTGGAAAATACTGACTTTATTTTAAAAATTAGGTTAAGATGGAAATAATAGCTGTGCCTTATACCTTTATAACTATAAAATAGGTTACGTTTATTCCTTTAATTACTTCATCAATTTTTTTGTGAAATTGTATGTAAGTTGACTTATAACCTGACATAATAAACCCAGATTTTCTACTTGGTTATACAGCACAGAGTCAAATTACCTCTGAAGTACAAGCTTTATTGAGTCCATTAGTATCATCCAAAGGAACTTGTTCTTTCTCCTTCCCTCCTTCTTTTCCTCCCTCCCTCCCTCCCTCGTTTCCTCCATCCATCCATCCATCCATCCATCCATCCATCCATCCATCCATCCATCCATCCATCTATACATCCATCCATCCATCCATCCATCCATCCATCCATCCATCCATCTCTCTCCTTCCACCTTTTCCTCCCACCACCCTTCCCAGAATCTACTTCGACATCATCAATGGAGAATGCATTAAGCTAATGCCTCTGAATGCAAACAATTTGTTTTATTCATCCCTATTAATGTCCTTGATTGCTAATACCAAACACCTTCCAACCACAGTTTTGCCTTTTACTGGAGCATTCTGAAATTTCAGTTTCAGAAGGTCATTTACTTTCGCGGGGGAAAAAAAAATGTACCGAATGTTTCCGGATCTGGAGGCAAAGCGAGGAATAGAGTAAGTATAAGGCTTGGGACACCTCAGACTAGACAGAACAGTCTTCAAGGGTGGTAATGAGGCAAAACACTGTAATGACAATGAAACTTTTTGTCATCTCACACAGTATTCCTCCCTAAATATTATTAATGAAAAACATTAGTTGGAATGTTCTGAAACATTGCCTTAATTTCTGCCTTTCTTTATTTTCAATGAATAACTCTCACAGGTATGGGTGAGAGTAGTGAGTCTGATCATAATAATACCCTACTTGATTTCCATGGTGTTATACTGGGCAGGCCCCCAAATAGAATAAAGTTCTCTTAGATCACTTCTTGAGGTTTTAACAACAAATAACTATTTTGTTGATTTAAAATTTATTTTTAAAAATACATTGTCCCACAGTTCAGGAAGTCTAAGATTCAGTTGTTTGCAAGACCAGGGATTAAGTCCCTAGAACATTTACCTCCCTTGTCTCAGCCAGCTTGTAGTTAGTAATACTAAACCTATCTTGTCTTATAGAAATAGTACTTAGATCTCCAAAATAATTTAACATGGCTTGATCTTGACTTTTATCATCTTCATAGATCTTGTTTCCAAATAAAGTCACATTCACAGATCTCAGGAGTAAGCACTTTGGGGAACACAGTTTAGCTTACAAAAGTGTATTGTAAAACACCGTATTTTGGGGGAGTCACTGTTATTGATGCAGAAGATGAAAACTAACTACTAGTCAGTGACAGTAATTTCACTGAATAAATTTTAGAAACTTGAATGAGAAGAAAGTACAAACCAAAACAAAGCAACCATATACAAAAATACCAGAATTGTTGTTTTCTGTTGTTTTAGTAGCTACACATGAATCTACTGATATTTTCATTATCACCTGTAGCCTCAAGAACCTGTAGTCAGCATCCTGCCAGCCACTCAGGCTGCAGTCCAGAAGGCCTTCCAGTACTCTGGCCAAGACTCTACCATGGCGATAATATGTAGGTTTAAACTAAGTCTCTATCATTCTAATTACCAGCAAAGACTCATAAATCAGATCTGAGGGTGAAGATCTGCTAGATTATAAAAGCTGAGAAGCAACCAGCTCATCATTTTTTTGGCCAGAGACCCAGCAAGAGACACATCTCTTCACTTGTCCCCAAAACAAAAAGAAGTGCCAAACCCAAGTCCTCACTCTTTCCTTCATGTGCATCTTCGCTGTGCAAATTGCTAGATTTTCTATGACAAATTCTGAGCGACTAGTCACTGGCTCCACCCCCCTGATTCAAGGTAAACTTCATTTAACAGTGTTGGAGTGTCACAGTGTGATTATATATCCTACAACAAAGAATATTTTTGATATGATGATGGAGGAAGTTCATTGGCTAATAAAGAAACTGACTTGGCCCATTTTATTGGTTACAACATAAGTGGGTGGAGTAAACAGAATAGAATGCTGGGAGGAAGAGGAAGTGAGCTAAGACTTGACAGCTCTGCTCTTCGCTGTGCAAATTGCTGGATTTTCTATGACAAATTCTGAGCGACTAGTCACTGGCTCCACCCCCCTGATACAAGGTAAACTTCATTTAACAGTGTTGGAGTGTCACAGTGTGATTATATATCCTACAACAAAGAATATTTTTGATATGATGATGGAGGAAGGTCATTGGCTAATAAAGAAACTGACTTGGCCCATTTTATTGGTTACAACATAAGTGGGTGGAGTAAACAGAATAGAATGCTGGGAGGAAGAGGAAGTGAGCTAAGACTTGACAGCTCTGCTCTCTGGAGCAGAGACGCCAAGCTCTGCTCACACAGGCAGTTCCAACCCAGGATGGACGTAGGCTGGAATCTTCCCAGTAAGCGCACCTTGGGGTGCTACAAACAATTATTTGAAATGGGCTAGTCCAGGTGAGAGAGTTAGCTGAGAAGAGGCTAGATAGAAATGGGCCAAGCAGTGTTTAAAAGAATACAGTGTCTGTGTAATTATTTCGGGGCATAAGCTAGCAGGCCGCTGGGGTGCTAGGGACGCAGCCCCACTGCTCGCATTTCAACAAATGGCTGCCCAACCTGTGGACAACTGAATCCACTGAAAGCCTGAGAAAGCTTGGGGAAGAGTAAAGCATGTTTTCTTGGTCTCATCTAACAGAGGCTTCCTGACTCAGCTTTAGCTGCAAAACCCTGCAGCTCATTTAGAGGTCCTGCCACGAAACACTTAAATGGCGTTGACGAAAAGCTGAACGTATGCTTTTCGGTTTTCAGCCATAGCAGGAAAAAAGCTGCACCGTTTAAAAATGCCAGCTTTCTGATCTGACCTGCCAGGGCAAACTCTGACACTTTTATGCAGGCGGTTCGTGCGGTTTGCAAGCACAGGCTGCTGAACCTTGCTTGCTGGAAGGGCCCTTGAAATGCCATAGAGTTGTGGCAGTAAACGTGGCTACAGCCTGTATATCCGCCATGAGGCTGGAAAGCTAAGGAATGAGCTGGAACGGCTGTAGTCCTACTGATATTGCTTGGTAAATTAAAGACACATGTGGTCAAAAAAGAGACATATACAGTAAAAGAAAGATTCAAAGTCAAAGAAAATGTTTAAATTGTTAACAGTGTGTTAAAAATATATGCAAGTTAAAAGTTCTTAAAAGTAAAAAAAAGGAAGAAAAAGAGTAGTTGGGTGTGGTAGCACACACCTTTAATCCCAACACTTGGGAGGCAGAGGGAGATTGACCTCTGTGACTTCAAGGTGTGGTAGCACACGCTTTTAATCCCAATGCCTAGAAGGCAGAGACAACAGATCTCTGTGAGTTCAAGGTGTAGTAGCATACACCTTTAATCCCAATGCCTGTGAGGCAGAGACAGGCAGATCTCTGAGAGTTCAAGGACAGTCTGGTCTACGAGTTATTCCAGGTCAAAGATACAGAGAAGCTGTCTCAAAAGGCAAAAAATAAAAGTAAAAATAAACAAAATAGAGTTAAAATAAAGATGCACAAAGATGGAAAATACACAGAGAATTTTGGTACTGTATGCTATTATGCTGTCTTTGAATTGTTTGAATGCTGAGGAAGGAGCAACAGCTGCCAAAAGATATTTGTTTTTAAATGCTGCTGAACTAATCCAAGATAGATATTTTGAAAATGCTTCAGAATTTGGATCTAAGGATATGATACTTTGGAAAGGAGTTTCTTGTTTTGTTTTCACAGAGGGTGAGAGTCTGTGGATTTCTTCAATCTGAATATGGTATGATGGACCACGTCCTCCTGAAGGGTTGCTGTAAACATCTTCAGAAATTTGCTTTGCTCAACTGCCAACTGAGATGAAACTAGCACACAGGTTATACCATGAAAAACCTAATTAACGATGCCCCCATTCAGCAGGAAGCAGTTTGGAGAGAAAAAAACTTGTGCCCATGTTCCCAAATATGGTTTATAAATGTTCTTTTACATTTAAAGGGGGATATGATATAGGACTTTTCATGACAATGAGACATGTCTGCTCCTGGCAGCACCAGTCTACTTCAAGAGTAAGATGGACATTGAAGAGGATCCTTATGGAGTTTTATAGCCATTTGGGCAAGAAAGCTGCTCTTGCATAGACTATTGCATAAACTGGACACAGAGAAAGGAGTACTGAACTTGCAGAAAGGTGAGATGATCTTTCGGGGTTCCTGATTCATGAAAGAGTCTGCAAGACATTCATTAGGACAAGCAGATAGTGACTGCCTTTGAAATTTCCTGCTTTGTGGAAATGTCTGCTGGAAACTATGGGCCTGTAGGCCAAAGAAGGATGCCCCAGCAGTACAGCAGAACTTTGGGTGACTGTACAGGCAGCGAGATGTCTCTGTCATTTCTAGAGTTTGAAAGTTGCTTTTTTCTTGTTTGCTTAGCTAATATTATATCCTTCTGGAGTCTTTGATGGAGTTAAGAATAGTTAGTTATAGTTATACTTTTCTTTAGTTATGATAAAGATTATTTAACATATGCATTAAACCCAAACACTTTACAGCATGTGTCAAACTTTTCCCAACATCTATAAGCAGTTACAAATATCATTAGATCAATTTCAGTAGGAGTACAATGACATACATTGCTGTTATCAAATACCACCAGTTCCAGTCTCTGAGCAACAGTGACAGGAACCCCCAATTTTCCCCCTTCTTAAGTGAAGAGAGGTTAATATTTTAATTAAAATGAGTTCTGTGTCCCAAAGTTTAAAGCAGTCTGATGTTTAGTCTGCAACTCAGCTCCAAAGCAGACCAGAGTTCAAGTTTCAGAAACAGTTTAGCATTTGTGCTCCAGGACAGGTGGGGGAACCTGGGTGAGGCGAGCTGGATTCAGCTACATGAAGCACATCCTGCCACTTATGTCAGCCGGGTCTCCCTGGACTCTGGAGGCAGGATGACACCCTGCAGAGTGGTGTAGCTGGTTTCGTTAGCAGGCACTCCTTTCCTTGGGGGCAGGGAAGACCGGACCAAGGACCTCTCCTCAATCATCTCTGGAAGTCTGGCACTCCTCTGTGTCCACAGCCTCGACATCACGTCCAGAATTTATTTTCTTTCTGTGAAAAAAGCACAAACACATCCTCGACCCAGATTTTGATCCCTTTTACACTGCCCTAATTTTAGGCAGGCAGCACACGTAACTTTATGTAGAGTAGGCACTTAGAAAGGAGGACATACCATAGGCCAGACTAAAAGGTGAATACTGGGTTGGGAAAAGCCCTTTCTTCTTGTCTGGAGATGGAGTTATTTGTGCCAAAATTATATCATTATATCTTTTGTTTGAGGAGCTCCTCACAGTCTTTTCATTAATGATAGACGCAGGGGCCCAATGACGGGAGTTAGTGTGGATCCTCGCCTGAATAGCACACCATACAGAGGTTGTAGAAACCGGCTCAACATGGCATGGTACAGGTATGAGGGAGCTCTCCACATGGCCTAAGACAGGGTGCCCTGTGATCTGCTTACTTTATTCCTGCTAGATGCCTTTTATTTGAGGAGCTCCAAGGATGGGCGACTTATGGCAGGATAATCCCCCAACCTCAGGCAGGGCCCTGGGAACCCTAGGACGCTTAAGGGGGAAAGAAAAAAGGCCTGGTCCCCACTCGACCTAGGAGTCATCGGGCACCCCTCTGTTCCCTGGAGAGGTGGATAGCTTCACCACTCGAGAGGAGGGTCTCTCCTTATCTCAGTCCCTTCTCCTATGGTCTGACACCATGGTTGACTCTGACTGGTGCTCTCCACGTGATAGCTGCCTGCCTTTGTATCGAAGGGGGGAGGGGATCTGTTGGGAGCCATTTCCCCCTAGAGATCATTGCAGGAACCATCGCCCTGGGGAGACTGCATGAGGAACCCCACACCCATGTTTGTGCTGGGAATGGTTCTGTTGCCCCACACCCAGTTGAAGCTGTTAATGGAGAAAAATAAATAAAATAAAATAAAATAAAAAGATTATTGTAATTTTTATTTGATAATTATTTTGTTATATGTAATTTTGCTATGTTAAGTTAAAGCCTTATTTTTTGTTTAAACAGAAAAAGGGGAAATGATGGAGGAAGGTCATTGGCTAATAAAGAAACTGGCTTGGCCCATTTTATTGGTTAGAACATAGGTGGGTGGAGTAAACAGAATATAATGCTGTATAATGAGGAAGAAGAAGTGAGCTCAGACTTGACAGCTCTGCTCTCTGGAGCAGAGACGCCAGGCTACGCTCTCCCAGGCATCTCCAACCCAGGATGGACGTAGGCTGGAATCTTCCCGGTAAGCGTACCTTGGGGTGCTACAAACAATAATTTGAAATGGGCTAGTCCAGGTGTGAGAGTTAGCCAAGAAGAGGCTAGATAGAAATGGGCCAAGCAGTGTTTAAAAGAATACAGTGTCTGTGTAATTATTTCGGGGCATAAGCTAGCAGGTAGCTGGGGTGCTGGGGACTCAGCCCCACCGCTCGCATTTCAACAATATGATAAAAAGCACTCTCCCTATTTACAATGTATGCTTCCAAATACACCCTTTAGAGTTATTGGGAAGGTGGGAGATATCTTCTAACCAACCACAGCTCCATCTCTGAGCTTCATCGCATCCCCTTCGTTAAGAGAATAAAAAAGGCCAAAAGGACTTAGCAGAAAAAGGCACCTGCTGAATAAGTGTGGTGACCTAGACTCAATCCCTGGAACCTACAACTATGTGGAAGAAAATAACCTACCCCAAAAGACTGTCCTCTGACCCCCACAGGCACAATATATATATATATATATATATATATATATATATATATATATATCAGGTATGTGTGCTTGTACACATTATAATTGGTAGTAGTAGAAGTAGTAATAGAACACACCTCTAGAATCTGATTGCTTAGGTACAAATTTTAGCTCCATCCTCCAGTGGCTAACTAGATTTGACTACTCATTAACTACCAATAAATAGGGAAATAGGAAGTTTTTCCTAACATCTCTTTACTTTCTTACAGTGACATTTTCAGAAAATACTAACATTTGGTGTTAAAATAACTGCTACAAACTTATTAAATTTCATAATCTTATATTTTTGTTTTGTTTTGTTTTCAAGAGAGGGTTTCTCTGTTGCTTTGGAGCCTATCCTGGAGCTGGTTGTTGTAGACTAAGCTGGCCTCAAACTCATAGAGGTCAGCCTACCTCTGCCTACCAATTGCTGGGATTAAAGGAATGCGCCACCACTGCCAATTTGGTAATCTTATTTTTTAATATAAGAGAAAATTTATTTCATAATTTGAAATAGTATAACTTTTAAAATTTTATTTATTTTACATTCTGAGCTCAGTTTCCTCCCCCTCCTCTCCTCTTATTCCCTAATCCAACTTCCCTGCCACTCTCATCTACTCCTCCTCTGTTTCTGTTCAGAAGAGGGTGGGCCTCCCATGGACATCAACAAAGCATGGCATATTGAGGTACTTAAGACTAATAACTTTCTCTTGTATAAAATCTGGTTAAGACAATCCGGTATGAGGAATGGGTTCCCAAGGGCCAGCCAAAACATTAGGGATAGCCCCTGCTCCCATTGTTAAGGGTTACACAAGTAGACTAAGCTACACAACTGTCACATATATAGAGTGGGATTAAGTCAGTCCCATGCAAGCTTCCTGGTTGTCAGTTTAATCTTTTGAGCCCAGGTTAGTTATTTCTGTGCGTTTTCTTGTGGTATTCTTGACCCCTCTGGATCCTACAATCTTCCCCCTCCCCTCTCTCTTCAGCAGGATTTTTTAAGACCAGCCTAATGCTTGGCTGTGGGTCTCTAAATTTGTTTCCCTTAGTTATTGGTTGACAACTGGGGTGGTCACCAATCTGATCACAGAAAATGACCAGTTCAGGCTATGTATCCAGAATTGCTAAAAGATTTATGTGGGATTGACCTGGTAGATTCATGGGAGTCTTCCTTGCATCAGGTTTCTACCTATTCCAAAAATGCTTCTACATTCAATCTTCCCTTTTAATACTCTGCACTCCCATACAACTCCCAACACTATCAAAAAATATACTCCTGAAAGAGTTACATCCTTTCGTTGAAGTACAACCAGATATCTACATTTTCATTCTGAAGCTACTGCTCAGTGGGGGGGGGCTATCCCATTAACTTTCTGAATCTTGTGGAAATCAGTATAAAATAGTTTCTGGGTGTGCTTTTTTCCTAAATTATGGTTTTGAGAAGTATTGGGCATTTTAACTGATCCTTGACTTAAACCACGACAGTCTTTTCTTTTATGTCCTCCTTTGCTCTTGTAGCTAGGTTAGGGTAATTATTTTGCAAAGAATGTCAAAACACAGTGAATGTTTTAGAACAACTCTGTTTATATCCTTTTGTGAAAGGGGAAAGGTCTTTGGAGAAAATTAATAATGTCCTATTGCAGCTTTCAAGGAACATTAAACAAATTGATAGCAATCTTGTTTTTACTGGAATATAGTGGTGAAATTAATAAAGATGAACTAAAGCTGCTCTAGGTCTCTATTATAAGTTAACATACAAATGTGACTTACAATGCAAACATATGAGGGTCTGGTCATGTGAGGTCATTCAAGATTTGGCCTCCAGGGCAAGAAGTGACAAAGATGTATCTGCCATTAGATGCATGGATTCTAAAAGGAAAAGAGTCCTCAGTGTGGTCCAGTCTTTATACCTAGGAAGTGGTGATGCCTTCTAGAGCCTTGGACAGAGAAGAAGGTGGTCAGTATTCTTTACATAGCTCTCTCAAGTATTTCTGAGAAAACAAGAAGATAAGTCACAGTTTCGCCATCTTTGAAGGTGAACAGGTTAAACATACAAAAACCTGGAAGCTTTCCAAGTCTTATGTTGAGGTGCTTCCCAGAATATTGTGTATTTTTAGTTTCTTGCATCCATATTTTTGTGTGGTCAGATTCCTTCCCACAGTTCCATAGAACACATGAACATGTTTATTTCATTCCATCCTCCTTGATTATACTCACCATATTTATTGTATTTTGAGACATGGCTCATACTGTAGTCCAGACTTGCAGGACACTCACAATGTACTGGAGTAAGTCTGTCCTCAATCATACAGCAGTCTTTCTTCCTCAGCCTCATAAATTCTACAATAAAAGATATGAACAACCAAACCTGTATTCATTTCTCCTTTCTCACATTATTTCCCTGACTCCTATCTTTTTTTTCCTCTCACCCTAAATTTTGAATAAGTTACTTGCCATTTGGATCTGTTTTATGGTCAGATAGCACTTACTTATAAGAAGCCTATGAGGTTCATTTTAAATACGTTTTAAAAATCTTTAATAGTGTGTGTGTGTGTTTGTGTGTGTGTGTGTGTGTGTGTGTGTGTGTGTGAGAGAGAGAGAGAGAGAGAGAGAGAGAGAGAGAGAGAGGAGGGAGGGAGAGAGAGAGAGAGGCTGTGTGTCTGTCTGTCTGAACAATACAGGTTATTATTAGGTAATCTAAAAATCCTGCAGTGGCCCTATTTTCTATCTGATGGTCCACTTCCTCTTCTTGGAGCTGTTACCTTCACATATGGGCATTTGTCTAACTGTCCTCATTGACTATCCACTCAAGAGAATACGCAGTGAATTCAGAGATGGGCTTCTTTCAATGGACTTTTCTAAGAATCCCAGAAAATTGAATTCCTAAGAGTAGATATGTTGAGTGTTCAGGTTACCCCCAGGGGGGACATAAAAACAAATTTTGGAGTACCTTACAGACTGGCCCTTTTAATGTAGTTGGAAAAACTTTCATGAAAATGGCATTTCTCCTTCCTTATCTCATGTCAAGGAATAAAAATGTATGGTTGTTTCATAATTTTTATAGCAGACTTTTTCAGCTTTTTGTTTTCAACAAACACAAAACACCCTTTCATCTCTGGTTTGGAGCACTGGGAATTAATAAAGGATAAGATCTCTGTGTCTAGCATTCTATCCCTACTCAGCACAGCTATAGTATAGATGTTGTCATTACCATCCCTGCCTATGCTTTCTTTTGTGCTGTGATAACTGAACAGGGTAAAGACATTCCATAAACACAAACAAATGGTCTTAGATTTCCAGGTTTTCAGATATTACTTATAAATGAGAAATCTCAAGTAAATGCATTACTTGAGTATTACAGTCCTGCCAAGCTAACATGGCAGTATGTTGTGAAATCCAAATTCTCAGCTTGAAAAGAAACTATCCAGAGGAACTTTTCTATAAAACATACTTTTAATATTCACACAATTAACTATCTAATAAACTTGGCAATTGTCATAATATTTGGTTTCTTGAGAACACAGCCTGTTGGCAACAGGGAGTAACTTAATCTGTTAATTAAATTCAAAATTCAGTTCTCATACAAACACAATAATTAGCCTTTTCTTACCTTAGAATTTCTGCCTCAGCAAATACTGGGTTTTCTTAAGTTGGGGGATGCAGGGGTCCTTAGAACTGTGGTGCCACCATTTCTGCTACAATAGTTTTGCAAGATCAGCACTCAGGAGATTGATTTATTTTCCTTTAAGAATCAAGTCAATTAATTGGAGAGAATTTTATAGAGCAAGAATAAAAAGATGAATGCTGGAGTATGAAAACTGCTACACACCTCTGGGAAGTTAGCTTACCAGTTCCTGGTAAGCACCCAGGTCATCAGATAAATCTGACTTAAAAACACATCTCTTCTGTTTATTTTATTAAAAGGGCCACAGAGCATTCACCTGACTTCTTTATTATTATTATTATTATTATTATTATTAGCATTATATTTATTAATACATCACTATCCATGTTTTTATAACACTGTTCAGCTAGTATTTTGTCTACAACATGGTTTTTCCAGTTAAAAATTGTATATATGGGTTTCATTTGGTTTCAGATTTTTTTCTTTATTATTATTGAAAAAATTTCCACCTCCTCCCCCTCCCATTTCCCTCCCCCTCCCCCCACTCCTTTCTCCCTCCCTCTCTAGTCCAAAGAGCAGTCAGGGTTCCCTGCCCTGTGGGAAGTCCAAGGTCCTCCCCCCTCCATCCAGGTCTAGTAAGGTGAGCATTCCAACAGGCTAGGCTACCACAAAGCCAGTGCGTGCAGTAGGATCAAAACCCAGTGCCATTATCCTTGGCTTCTCATCAGCCCTCATTGTCTGCCATGTTCAGAGAGTCCGGTTTTAACCCATGCTTTTTCAGTTCCAGTTCAGCTGGCCTTAGTGAGCTCCCAATAGATCAGCCCTACTGTCTCAGTGGGTGGGTGTGCCCCTCGCAGTCCTGACTTCCTTGTTCATGTTCTCCCTCCTTCTGCTCCTCACTTGAACCAAAAACATATAGTTATCTTCCTGCATATGGAAGTAGACAAGATTGCCAAGTAATAATTGGGAACTTGGGGTGGGGTGGGATGGGGGTAAGTGGAAATGGGGAGAGAAAAGTGAGAAGGGGAAGATAGGGGTAACTTGGGGGAATGGGATGGTTGGGATAAAGGAAGGGTGGATATGGGAGCAGGGAAGTATTTATACTAATTAAGGGAGCCATCTTAGGGTTGGAAAGATGATGGAGGAGGGGCATTGGTTAAATAAAGAAACTGCCTTGTCCCTGATTGGTTAGAACATAGGTGGGTGGAGTAAACAGAACAAAATGCTGGGAGGAAGAGGAAGTAAGCTCAGACGTCATGCAGCTCCTCTCAGGGCCAGACGTGATGAAGCAAGCCACCAGGTCAGACATGCTGAATCTTTCCTGGTAAGCGCACCTAGTGGTGCTACACAGATTATTAGAAATGGGCTAAATTAATATGTGAGAATTAGCCTAGACAAGGCTAGATATAATGGGCCAGGCAGTGTTTGAATGAATACAGTTTGTGTGTTGTTATTTCCGGGCATAAGCTAGCCAGGCGGCCAGGAGCAGGGCTGTGGGAAGAGGCCCACAGCTCTCTCAACAGAATGGCTGCCCAATGTGTGGACAACTGTATCTACAGAAAGCCTGAAAAAGCTTGGGAAAAATAGAATAAAGCATGTTTTCTTGGTAGCAGCAATTTCTTGGGTCTGCTCTGCTTGCTAGAGGCAAGCAAGCACTCTCATCTAAGAGAGGCTTCCTGACTCAGTTTTAGCTGCAAAATTCTGCCGCTCTTTTAAGAGGTTCTGCCACAAAACACTTAAACGGTGTTGATGAAAATCTGAATGAATGATTTTCGGTGTTCAGCTGTAGCAGGAAAAAAGTTGTGCTGTTTTAAAATGCTGACGTTCTGGTCCACAGTGCCAGGGCAAACTCTGACTCTTTCACGCAGGCGGTTCATGTGGTTTGCAAGCACAAGCTGCTGAAGCTTGATTGCTGGCAGGGACCTTGAAACGCCACAGAGTTGTAATGATAAACATGGTTACAACGGGTACCTACACCATGAGGGTGGAAAGCTAAGAAATAGGCTGGATCCAGCCTTCAAAGTCACGGCTTTAATCCTACCTATATTGCTTGGTAAATTAAAGGCTCGTGTGGTCAGAAAAAGAGAGATACAGTAAAGAGAGATTCAAAAAAAAGAAAACTTTAAAATGATTTACAGTGTGTTAAAAATATATGCAGGCTTTGATTTGCATTTCCCTGATCGCTAAGGAGGTTGAGGATGACCTTAAGTGTCTTTTGGCCATTTGAACTTCTTCTGTTGAGAATTCGATGTTCAGATCAGTGCCCCATTTTTTAATTGGGTTAATTAGCATTTTAAAGTCTAGTTTCTTGAGTTCTTTATATATTTTGGAAATCAGACCTTTGTCTGTTGTGGGGTTGGTGAAGATCTTCTCCCAGGCAGTGGTTGTCTTTTTGTCTTAGTGACAGTGTCCTTTGCTTTGCAGAAGCTTCTCAGTTTCAGTAGGTCCCATTTATTCAATGTTACCCTTAATGTCTGTGCTGCTGGGGTTATATATAGGAAGTGACCGCCTGTGCCCATCTGTTGTAGGGTACTTCCCTCTTTCTTTTCTATCAGGTTCATTGTGTTCAGATTGATATTGAGATGTTTGATCCATTTGGACTTGAGTTTTGTGCATGGTGATAGATATGGGTCTATTTTCATTCTTCTACAGGTTGACATCCAATTGTGCCAGCACCATTTGTTTAAGATGCTTTCTTTCTTCCATTCTATACTTTTAGCTCCTTTATCGAAAATGAAGTGTTCATAGGTTTGTGGGTTAAAATCCTGTTGTAAGAAAGAGCAGCGGGGCTGCGTACCCGGCACCCGGCCACCCACATGGCTGGCTTATGCCCCAAAAAAAATTACACGGAAACTGTATTCTTTTAAACACTGCCTGGTCTGTTATCTGTAGCCTCTTATTGGCTAGCTCTTACATATTAATCTAACCCATTTTTAATATCCCTGTAACAACATGAGGTGTCTTACCAGGGAGGATATTAACCTGTGTCTGTGTCTGGTAGGCGAATCATGGCAACTCCTCAACCAAGCTTCTTTCTCCCAGAATTCTCTTCTGTTTACTTCGCCTACCTAAGGATTGGCCTATCAAATGGGCCTAGGCAGTTTTTTTATTAATAAGAAATCACTGCCACATCAAAATCTAGGTCTTCTATACAATTCCATTGGTCGACTTCTCTGTTTTTATGCCAATACCATGCTGTTTTCATTACTGTAGCTCTGTAATAGAGTTTGAAGTCAGGGATGGTAATGCCTCCCGAAGTTCCTTTATTGTATAAGATTGTTTTGGCTATCCAGGGTTTTTTTGTTTTTCCATATAAAGTTGATTATTGTCCTCTCAAGATCTGCGAAGAATTTTGATGTGATCTTGAGGGGGATTGCATTGAATCTATAGATTGCCTTGGTAGAATTGCCATTTTTACTATGTTGATCCTCCCAATCCAAGAGCAATGGAGGTCCTTCCATTTTCTGGTATCCTCTTCAATTTCTTTCTTCAATGCCTTAAAGTTCTTGTCAAATAGATCTTTCACTTCCTTGGTTAGAGTTACCCCCAAGATATTTTATTCTTTTTGTGACTATCGTGAAAGGTAAAGCTTCTCTGATTTCCCTCTCTGCTTCCATATCCTTTGTGTATAGTAGGGCGACTGATTTTTTGGAGTTGATCTTGTATCCTGCCACATTACTAAAGGTGTTTATCAGCTGTAGGAGTTCTTTGGTGGAGTTTTTGGGGTCGCTTATGTACACTATCATATCATCTGCAAATAATGAAAGTTTAACCTCTTCCTTTCCATTTCGAATCCCCTTGATCCCCTTATGTTGTCTTATTGCTATTGCTAAAATTTCAAGCACTATATTGAAGAGGTATGGAGAGAGTGGACAGCCTTGTCGTGTTCCTGATTTTAGTGGGATGGCTTTGAGTTTCTCTCCATTTAGTTTGATGTTAGCTGTCTGTTTGCTGTAAATAGCTTTTATTATATTTAGGTATGACCCTTGTATCCCTAATTTCTCCAAGACTTTTATCATAAAGGGATGTTGAATTTTTTCAAAAGCTTTTTCAACATCTAATGAAATGATCATATGTTTTTTTCTTTCAGTTTATTTTTATGGTGGATTACATTAATAGATTTTGTGTGTTGAACCAGCCCTGCATCTCTGGGATGAAGCCTACTTGATCATAATGGATAATTTTTCTAATGTGTTCTTGGATACTGTTTGCCACTATTTTGTTGAGGAATTTTTGCGTCAATGTTCATGAGTGAGATTGGCCTATAATTCTCTTTCTTGGTTGAGTCTTTGTGTGGTTTTGGTATCAGAGTGACTGTAGCTTCATAAAAGGAATTTGGCAATGACTCTTCTGTTTCTATATTGTGAAATACATTAAGGAGTATAGGTATTAGGTCTTCTTGGAAGTTCTGGTAGAATTCCGCATTGAAACCATCTGGTCCTCGGCTTTATTTGGTAGGGAGGTTTTTGATAACAGCTTCTAATTCTTCACGACTAACAGGTCTATTTAGATTGTTCACCTGGTCCTGTTTTAACTTTGCTGTATGGTATTTATCTAAAAACCTGTCCATTTCTTTGACATTTTCGAGTTTTGTGGCATACAGGCTTTTGTAGTAAGATCTAATGATTCTTTGAATTTCCTCTGTGTCTGTGGTTATGTCCCCCTTTTCATTTCTGATCTTATTAATTTGCATATTCTCTTTCTGCCGTTTGATTAGTTTGGATAGGTGTTTATCAATCTTGTTGTTTTTCTCCAGGAACCAGCTTTTTATTTCATTGATTCTTTGGATTGTTTTCTGTGTTTCTATTTTTTTGATTTCAGCCCTCAGTTTGATTATTTTCAGTCTTCTACTCCTCCTAGGTGAGTCTGCTTCTTTTTGTTCTAGAGCTTTCAGGTGGGCTGTTAAGTCTCCAATGTGTGCTTTCTCTGTTTTCTTTAAGTGGGCACTTAGTCCTATGAACTTTCCTCTTAGGACTGCTTTCATAGTGTCCCATAAGTTTGAGTAGGTTGTTTCTTTATTTTCATTGAATTTAAGGAAGACTTTAATTTCTTTCTTTATTTCTTCCTTATCCAGGTGTGGTTCAGTAGTTGACTTTTGAGATATCATCTTACACCTGTCAGAATGGCTAAAATCAAAAACACCAATGATAGCCTTTGCTGAAGAGGTTGTGGAGGAAGGGGTACACTCATCCATTGCTGGTGGGAATGCATACTTGTGCAACCAATTTGGAAAGCAGTGTGGTGGTTTCTCAGGAAATTCGGGATCAACCTACCCCTGGACCCAGCAATGCCACTCTTGGGAATATACCCAAGAGATGCCCGATCATATGGCAAGGGCATTTATTCAACTATGTTCATGGCAGCCTTATTTGTAATAGCCAGAACCTGGAAACAACCTGAATGTCCTTCAGTGGAAGAATGGATGAAGAAAGTGTGGAATATAAACACATTAGAATACTACTGAGCGGTTAAAAAACAATGACTTCTCGAATTTTACATGCAAATGGATGGAAATATAAAACACTATCCTGGGTTAGGTAACCCAGACCCAAAAAGATGAACATGGGATGTACTCACTCATAATTGGTTTCTAGAGATAAATAAAGGTCAGTGAGTCTATAATTTGACATCTTAAAGAAGCTAAATAAGAAGGTGATCCCAAAGAAAAACATATAGCTATCTTCCTGGTTATGGGAAGTAGACAAGATTGCCGGGCAAAAATTGGGATCTTGGGAGTGGGGTGAAAGGGGGGGGTAAGGGAAGATGGGGAGAGAAAAGCGAGAAGGGGAGGTTGGGGGGAACTTGGGGAAACAGGATGATTGGGATAAAGGAAGGTTGGATAGGGGAGCAGGGAAGCACATATCTTAATTAAGGGAGCCATCTTAAGGTTGGCAAGAGACTTGGACCTAGAGGGGCTCCCAGGTGCCCAGGGCGATGTCCCCAGTTTGTTCCTGGGGCAGCTGAGGATAGGGAACCTGAAATGACCCTATCCTATAGCCATACTGAGGAATATCTTGCATATCACCATAGAACCTTCATCTGGTGATGGATGGAGAAAGAGACAGAGACCCACACTGGAGCACCGGACTGAGCTCCTAATGTCCCAATGAGGAGCAGAAGGAGGGAGAATATGAGCAAAGAATTCAGGACCACAAGGGGTGCACCCACCCACTGAGACAGTGGGGCTGATCTATAGGGTGCTCACCAAGGCCAGCTGAACTGTGACTGAAAAAGTAGGGGATAAAACCGGACTCTCTGAATATGGCGGACAATGAGGGCTGCTGAGAAGCCAAGGACAAAGGCACTGAGTTTTGATCCTACTTCATCTTCTGGCTTTGTGGGAGCCTAGCCAGTTTGGATGTTCACCTTCCTAGACCAGGATGGATGGGGGAGAACTTTGGACTTTCCACAGGGAAGGGAACCCTGACTGCTTTTCAAACTGGAGAGGGAGGGAGAGAAGAGTGGGGGGAGGAGGAGAGGAGTGGGAGGAGAGGGAGAGAAAAGGGAGGCAGGGAGGGAAATGGGAGGCAGGGAGGAGGCAGAAATTTTTTTCAATAAAAAAATGACTTAAAACATATATATATATATATATATATATATATATATATATATATATATATGATGGCTACAAGTTAAAATTCTTAAAGTAAAAAAAAAAAAAAAAGGAAGAAAGAGAGTAGTTGGGTGTGGTATTACACACCTTTAATCCCAACACTGGGGAGACAGAGGTAGATTGACCTTGGAGTTGAACTCTGTGACTTCAAGGTGTGGTAGCACATGCCTTTAATCCCAATGCCTGGGAGGCAGAGACAGAAGTGTCTCTGAGAGTTCAAGGACAGCCTGGTCTACAGAGTTATTCCAGGACAAAGATATACAGAGAGCTTGTCTCAAAAAATAAAAGTAAAAATAAATAAAATAGAGTTAAAATAAAGCCGCACAAAGATGAAAAATACACAGAGAATTTTGATACTATATGCTATTATGCTTTCTTTGAATATTTTTAATTGTGAGGAAGGAGCAACAGCTCCTAAATGATACTTGTTTATAAATACTTCTGAACTAATCCAACATAGATATTTTGAAAATACCTTGACTTTAAAATTTGGATCTAAGGATATGATACTTTGGAAAAGACATTCTTCTTTTTTTTCACAGAGGATGAGACACTGTGGATTTCTTCTATTCAAATATTGTATGATGGACCATGCCCTCCTGAAGGGTTGCTATGAACACCGTCAAAATTTACTTCTCTTGACTGCTGATTGAGATGAATCTAGCACACAGGTTATCCCATAAAAGACCTAAATAACAGAGCTCTCATTCAGCAGGAAACAGTTTGGAGAGAAATAACTGTGCCCATATTCCCAAATATTGTTTATAAATGTTCTTTTACATTTAAAGGGGGATATGATATAGATATGAATAATTTGTATTTGTATAAATTTTGCCTTATTGATAGAAATTTAAGGTCAATTTTGTTGTATGTATATGTATTTTTGATCTTGATTAAGGTATTGTGATTGTGTAGTTCACTTAAAAATGTAATGTATATAGGTTGTTTATAGATAATCAAAATAGTCAAGTTTGTAGTCATGTCAGTTAAGATTTTCTAGATGTACATAGATATATTTTAGATAGACATTCTTCATATCTTTCAAAGACTATAGAATATGAAATTTAATGTTTTAATAACTTAGCATTTTTCATAACAATGAGACATGTCTGCTCCTGGCAGCACCAATCTACGTCAAGAGGAAGATGGGCATCGAAGAGGCTACTTATGGAGTTGGTTAGCCATTTGGGCAAGAAACTGCTCTTTCCTGGACTGATTCATGAACTGGACACAAAGAACCCGCAGAAAGAGGACTGCTGAACTTGCCTAATGGTGAGATGATCTTTCGGGGTTCCTGATTCAAGAAAGAGTCTGCAAGACATTCTGCAGGACACAGCAGATAGTGACTGAACTGCCTTTGAAATTTCCTGCTTCGTGGAAATGTCTGCTGAAAACTATGGGCCTGTAGGCTGAAGATGGATGCCCCAACAGTACAGAGGAACTTTGGGTGACTGTCCAGGCAGCAAGATGTCTCTGTGATTTCTAGAGTTTTGTAAGTTGCTTACTTCTTATTTACTTAGGTGATATTATATCCTTCTGGAGTCTTTGATGAAGTTGAAGAATAGATAGATAGTTATAGTTATAGTTTTCCTTTGTTATGATAAAAGATAAAGTAAATATAAATATTATAACTATAATTCTTACTTGATAACTGTTTTGTTATATGTAATTTTTCTATGTTAAAGTTAAAGCCTTCTTTCCTTTTTGTTTAAACAAAAAAAAGGGGAAATGATGGAGGAAGGTCATTGGTTAAATAAAGAAACTGCCTTGGCCCTGATTGGTTAGAACATAGGTGGGTGGAGTAAACAGACCAAAATTCTGGGAGGAAGAGGAAGTGAGCTCAGACGTCATGCTGCTCCTCTCAGGCCAGACGTGATGAAGCAAGCCACCAGGTCAGACATGCTGAATCTTTCCTGGTAAGCGCACCTAGTGGTGCTACACAGATTATTAGAAATGGGCTAAATTAATATGTGAGAATTAGCCTAGACGAGGCTAGATATAATGGGCCAGGCAGTGTTTAAATGAATACAGTTTGTGTGTTGTTATTTCGGGGCATAAGCTAGCCAGGCGGCCAGGAGCCGGGCTGTGAGATGAGGCCCGCAGCTCCCTCAAGAACAAGAGACATGACTCTAGAGAGGCTCCCAGGTGTCCAGGAAGATGTCCCCAGTTAGTTCCTTGAGCAGCTGAGGAGAGGGAACCTGAAATGGCCCTATCCTATAGCCATACTGATGAATATCTTGCATATCACCATAGAACCTTCATCTGGTGATTAATGGAGATAGAAAACAGAGATACACATTACAGCACCAGACTGAGCTCCCAAGGTTCACCTGATTTCTTTTAGTTTCCTTTCACTCTGCAGAGATAGTTATTTATGCCTCTCATAGTTTTATTGTTGAAAAGATTAAGCAAAATATTATCAATAAGTATTTTGGATCATAGTCACCCATGCTTAGTATTTAGTTGGCTATGCTCAGATCATTAAAGTACCTAAGGTTTCCCACAAGAGCCGGTTTCTTTCTTGCTTCTCTCAGTGTCTGATGGTTCCCTTCACACAGTCAAAAACACAGATAGCTGTGCCTGTTGCTTTCTTCCACCTTGACCCTATACATCCTCTAGGCATGTGTTCAGATGGCATTTCTCATAAGAATATATTCTTACTGCTACTTGAGTCAAGTGAGATGATTTTGTTTTTCATACTATTCTGTTAATTTAAAGAAAAATCATAAGATATAAGCTGAAATGACATGGTGGCTTTCAGTTGATTTAAACCTTTCACCAAAAATGAAAACAAAGAATTAATGGAGATAAGGTAAATGAAGTTTATAAAATTGATAAGTATAGAAGAGGTGACCTCCCTGAGCCCATGTGGGCCTGAGGACAACAATACCCACCAGATTCAGAATTTGCACAGACAGAGTCTAGCTGGGACCTTCTCAGCAGGTTGGACAGCAGTCAGGGGCTGACCCTAGGTGCCGTGCGTGTGGGCTCCTGTATTATAAATTCTAATTGGGATTAATAATAAAAACCTGGAGTCAAATATAGGGGTTAATGCTGAAAGAGCAGAGAAGCAGAGCAGCCCGTCACTAGAGTTTTTACCTTGATGAAATTCTCGGATCAAATGTGGCATCCGGTCTCCGTAAGTCCTAGACTGAATGGACCTCAGACCGAACATGGTATCTTGTGTCTACAATACCTCAAACTGAATGCACTGAGCTTCTGTCTCCTTCCCTCTTCTATTTCTCTCTCCATCCAGTCATATCTCTTGCTTTCTCCACCTCACTAGTTCTGGGATTGAAGGCATGGGACTCACAAGTACTGGGATTAAAGGTGTGAGCCACCACTGCCTGGCTCTGTTTCTCTTTTAGACTTGATAAATCTCATGTAGTCCAGGATGGTCTTGAACTCACAGAGATCTGTCTGTCTTTTTCTCCTGAGTGCTGGAATTAAGGTGTGTGCCACCACTGCCTGACCTCTATGGCAAACTAGTGTGGCTAGATCTGCACTCTGATCTTCAGGCAACTTTATTCATTACAATACAAAAGTATCACCACAGTCCCCCTCATTTTAAGAAAACAAAGGGGGAAAATTCAGAGAATTAGAGAAGCAGAATGGTTCATATGCCATGGAAAGATGCATAAAGGAAGAAAAATAGATGTAGAGGATTAGGCAGATGTTGGGTGCCAGGTTGATACTTGGGTCCATGGTGATGGTGGTGAGGAGTAAACTGAGGAGGGTGGTTGGTTTGCTACCAGATACCATGGTGTTGTCCAGATCAGGTGGCTACCAAGGACCATATGTGTGTCTCTGGTCCTAGAGTAGCCAGGGTCTGTGTTTATTTCCATGCTCCAATTGCTATTGACTGCCATGACGACTACAGTGGGCTGGGCTGCCTCCTGGGACTGAGATTGGTTTCACAAACCATGTTGTCACTTGGGGAGTACTGATCTGGGTGGCTTTTGCCATTCCCTTGGCCATGATGACATCCATGTCTAGGCTGCTACTGAGGACCATGTCCATACCTGTGTTTCCACTGCATCTGAGGTCTCTATTGATACCCATGTCCTCACAGTGCCACCAAAGGCAATATGAAGTCTGAGGTCTGGGCCACATTCTGTGACCTTGTTGATATCCAGGGGCCATGGTGCCATCAAAGCCATCCTGATCTGAGTGCCCAGAGCTACCACTCAGAACAAGGATGTCGTCCAGGCTAAGCTGATGTCTGGATTCATGGCCCAGCTGCTGCCAGGGTGTTCATTGAGGTCTGTTGCACAGATTACCACCAGGTGTTGAAATAAGAGCTCTATTTCAACAACCAGGGCCCATACAGAGAATCTGGGCAGAGCCTGCAGCTTGAGTGGAGTCATGGAGGCTATGCAACAACAGAGGCCATACAGATATGGATAGCCTGTGTTGCCACTCGGAGCCATGGTGTCATCCAAGCCCAGGCTGTCACCAATAGCCCTGTAGTGACCAAAGTTTTGATTGACATACGTGGTTCTGGTGGTCACCAAATGCCATGCAGAAGCCCAGGGTCAAACTAGCAACCTGAGTCCAGTTTGGTGGAAGACGACCAGGATGAATCCACATCTGAGTAGCTTGCTCTGCTACTCAATGACATGGCGATGTCTGGGCCCAAACTGAGGGTCATGACAGGGTCCCTGGCTCCATCACAGCCAGCTTCTCTGCTTGCTGATGTCTGATACTCCTGGAACAAGAGATATAAATGTTTTATGATCACTGCAAAACAGTACATAGTAGAATACATCTCCCATACTTTTTCAGGTTTTAAAGCTTTCTGCTGTGAGGTGCTCATTGTCAGGGTCTTCCTAGGGCAATCAAAGGTGCTGATACTGTTTTTTTTTCATTCAAGTCACTAGCTTTTGGAACTAATTAAAGAGAAAAGCCATTATAGCACATCTCCGTGCTAAGAATCAAAAACTTTCTGTCACCATCTATCTTTAATTAGAAGAGGTAATTTTCCATTTAGCTCAAAGAATAAAACATCTAACTTCTGACGCCTTTAAGCTGCAACTTTGATTTATCAGATGTGTGCATAACACTTACTTAACAGTTAGTTTCCTGTTGTTTCTAGATAGATGTAAAGAAATGTTAGAAAATAGATGTAAGGGATATTTGTGATAATGTTGGTGATGTTTCAATCTATCTTCCCTGTTACATTTACATTGAATGTACAGGAAATTACAGATGTATTTATCATACACACAATATGTTTCTGGAGATCAAAATGCTAATGTTAGAATCCACTTAACCTAGTAATCAAAACTCTATAGAATGACAGAGAAGAGGAAGTTTTGTTGATGTTGGTCAAAGAATAGAAAGTGCAAGCTAGATTGGAAGATGTGTGAGATCTATTGCAGACTATGGCAGCTATAGTTAGAGCAATATGTTTTATTCTTGAACAATACTGCATTTTGAGGGTTTTCATTTTAAAATATGCATATCAGGTAATGTATATGGTATCAGCTTGATTTCAGCAAATTTGTCATGTATATAAAATCATGTGGCATTACTAAGATATGTTTTTTACTCATCAAATTAAGAAATCAATGTTTTAAAATAAAAATGCTTATATTCTGCCTTTTTTGTAGCATTGGGGCTATCATATAAAAAGATGGAAGCCAGTCACTCATTCGGTACATATCATACATGCTTACCATGTACACCAGACCCTAATCTATATACAATGAGTGACTGTATTAGTTACTTAAATAAATATATATTTGTTTATTTTACATCCTGATAAATTTTCCCTCTCTTCTGCTTTCAGTTCTTCCCCATTACCTCCCTCTGCTACCCCCATACACTCCTCCTCCATTTTGATTTTAAAAGGGCAGGGCTTCCATGGATATTGACAAAACATGACATAAGCACTCTGCCTTGTTTAAAGGCTGGGAAAGGCAACCCAGTATGAGGACAAGGGTTTAAAAAGCCAGCAAAATAAACAGCCACTGCTCCCCCTCTTAGGAGTCTCACAGGAGAACCAAGCTACACACATGTGACATATATGCAGAGTGCCTAGGTCAGTCCATTGCAGGCTATTTGGTTGTCAGTTCATGCTCTGGGAGCCCCATGAGTCCAGTTAAGTTGATTATGTGAGTTTTCTTGTGGTGTTCTTGATCCCTCTGGCTCCTACAATCATTTCTCTCTCTCTTCAGCAAGATTCTCAGAACTCAGCCAAATGTTTGACTGTGGGTCTCTGCATCTGTTTTTCCATCAGTTTCCAGAATCCTCTCTGATGAAAACTGGAGTAGTCACCAATCTGTGAGTACAGGAGAATATCATTAGTTTTGTTTTATATTAGGTGTTTCTGGGCCACCCATCCTTTGGGTCCTGGTGCTCCAGGTAGGGTCAGGGATGGGCTCATTCTCATAGCATGGGTCTCTACCTAGGCCAGTCAATGTTTGGGCACTCCCACAACCTCTGCTCCATGCTTAATTCCAGCACAACCCTTAGGTAAGACAGACTGTAGTTTGAAGGCCATGTGACTTGGATGGTGTCCCAATACCTCCACTGCTAGTCTTGCCTGGTCACGACCAGTTAAGGCTATGTGTCTGTAATTGGAAGGAGTCTTCTCTGGGATCATATTTGTAGATTCTTGGGCGTTTCCATTGCACAATGTTTTCACCTGACATAGAAATGCCCCCTTTTATGGTCAGCTCTTTCAGTACTCTCCTCCACCCTACCACCTCATGTTCCTATCCCTACTCAGCCCCAGTCCACCCATGAAATCTTTTCTATTTTCCCTTACCAGGGAGATCTAAGATTCATCCTTGGGTTCTCCTTGTTACCTAACCTCCATGAGGTCATTGTATTAGTTACTTTTATATTGACATGATAAAAACACATCTACAAAATAAGTTAAGGGAAAAGGAATTTATTTTGACTCATAGTTTAAGGAAATGGTACATTGTGATAGGTAAATTATAGAGGCAAAGCTTAAGGCAACTGGTCACATTGCATCAACAACCATCAAATCTTGTCTATATTAATTTTGAAGAAATCCACAACCTTTCATTTCCTGTGGAAACAAAAGCATAACCTCTCCTCCAACACAATAAATTTTTAAATACCATTTTAAAGTTCAGACATTCTAAAATTCTCTGTGCTGGTTTAATTCAACGTCCCTTTTACAATCTCATATCTCTCATAAACTGTTATTCACTCATCAGCATTCAAAAAATTCAGTCAACACAACACCATAAAGGATCTAGAGTCCTGTATACTTCCAATCTTTATGTTGCTTTTTCTTTGAAGGCAAAGGCGTAAGTCACAAACAATCCCACACCAGTTTGGAATTATGATTAATAGGGTGGTATTTATTTAAAGGGGAAAAAACTTACAGATCACCATCCCAGACAACAGCCCTCTGTGCAATCAGAAGGAGTCTAGTCGCCTGAAGCAGAGCAGGAAGCAAAGAGAGAGAGGAGAGGGAAGTGGCCGCTTTTTTAAAGAACGAGACCATGCCCCAATGGGCTGGTATCTCAGTGGCTACTGGCTGAAGGAGTGTAAGGACCTCCCACAACACCTCCCTTTTTTGTTTAAGTAAGAGGGTTCTAAACCTACTATGAAATTATATACAATAAGTACAAATATCCTATTCTAACTAGCTTAGGTCTTGTATAATAAATAACTTGGCCAAGTCATGAGAGAAAAGTAACTACATTTATATAGTCTTCAACCCCATCGAAGATCTGAGAAGGGAAATAATGTTACCTGTGTAATTAGGAAGTTCAGTAAAACAACTTCCAAAACATGCAACAAATCAGAAACAACCTAGGCAATCACCCAAAGTCACATTTGCAGCGTTGAAGCAACCAACTTTGGCTAAGGCCTAACATAACTGACATACCATTTTCAAAGGCAAGCAAATTTTCAAAACTATCTTACCCTGTCTTGGCAGGATATGACAGTCCTCTTTTATCCATTGATGCATGCTCTCTATCTCTATCAGTGGTTGAGTTATGTGCATTTCTTTGCCCAAAAGCCAGTTCTGCCAAAAAGAAAGGCTCCAGGTGGAGTGTCTTTGGTGCTCAACATTCTCTCAGGAATAGATCAGTGCAGCCAGGAGCAACTGTGTCTCACTATCATAAAACTTTGAGTTAGACTAAAGGCCATTTTCTACAGCTCTTTGAAGAGATTGAAGATTATCTATCTATACTGAGTATAATTTCTATGTATCTAAAGAACCTGATAAGTCTAATTATAAATGACAAACTTAGATGACTATTGATCTATATAAATCTCAATATATATCTAAATTAAAGACTAAGACAATAAACAACTGTGTAACAAATGAGGATAATGACCTCGAAATATAAACAATGTATGAACATACATTGCAATATGGTAAATATATATCAATACACAAACAATATATAAGTATCTTAATCAGAGACAGAAATGTACACTGCAATATGGTAAATATATACTATATATACAGCAATACAATATATGTCAATATATAAAAAATGTTTTAAACAGAGGTAGAAACATGCATGTGTCGTAAGAGCTGCGGGCCTCTTCCCATAGCCTGGATCCTGGCCACCTGGATAGCTTATACCCCGAAATAACAACACACAAACTGTATTCATTTAAACACTGCCTGGCCCATTTCTATTAATGTGTGTAGCACCGAGGTGCGCTTACCAGGAAGATTCTAGCCTACATCCATCCTGGGTAAGAGCTTCATCGCGTCTGCTCTGGAGAAGAGCGGAATTGTGTCTGCCCCAGAGAGGAGAGGAAATGGCATCTTAGCTCACATCCTCTTCCTCCAAGCATTCTGTTCTGTTTACTCCACCCACCTATGTTCTAACTAATGAGGCCAAGCAGTTTCTTTATTAATTAACCAATGACCTTCCTCCATCATGCATGCATATAATAGTCAATATAATTTTACTTTGTATCAATATATAAGAATTGATACCAATATATTTGTCTAAAAACAGTAACTCACAATTATAAATCTATTATCCCATCATCCAATTATCTCTTTTTTTCAAAAGATCCCTGAGCTTATAAAATTCCTCCCCCAACCTACCAACCCTCATCCGTATACTAATTATAATCAACCCCTAAATGATGTCCCTAAACCCACAGAAAAACTTTATTGGGAGAGGGGAATGTCATCCTCTAGAATTATTTCCAGCTGTCATGGGGGTGACATTATTTCTGGGGGATCCTGTGAAAGTAAAATGATGGTTAAATTTCAATATCAATGTCTTTTAAAATTGCAAATAGTCTCTGAGTATTTCGTGCAGGTCTGGCCAAAATGTTGTGTAAGATGTGCACCATTTAATTTAAACAAGTTGGGATCGTCTTGTGCAGCTGGTACCCAAAATGGGTCTTGTAAGAGTGCTATCAGTATCATGACATCATATTAACCAGGTGGAGTTGTTGTTATGGGGCCCCATCTTCTTCCTGTAAACTTCAAATGTCACTTCAGGAAAAACTCATGGTTCATTGTGAAAAACTTAAACATTAATCATATATATATATATTCAATGAAAGGCATGATAGATATATACAATGAAAAGTATGATAGATATGAAGAAAAGCAAAGATGTTTTCTAAACTCATATTTCTTTCTGTCCATATCATGGCTCTTAACATGAGACAGAAACTCCAGAAAGTCTGGGTTTTTGTCTTACCAACAGGCTTGGAATTGTAGAGGGACTGAACCAGAGTCCAACTGCAAAACTAGCTCTTTATATTTATAAATAAATGCACATTAATACATATTTAAAGTAAGAGTAGAATAATTTTAATTACAGACCTATTTGATTTTCTTGCCGATTCTTATTGGGTTGTAAATAGTTTCCATCTGTCAGTATTCAAACATCCAGGATCCCTTGAATTTTCTTAAGATGAGTGTTTTCCTGCAGAAATAAGAAGAGAACCCTGCCCCCCATTGTATATTTTTTTCGTACCACCTGTATAAATATCATCATTGTGGGTGAGCTGTTATTTCTCCTTTCTGAGAGTTTTCTCCTCTTCAAATCAAAACTTTATTAATTTTGATGGTATACACAATTTTTCTTCTCCTGTGGAAACAAGAGCAAAACCCCTTCCCCAACGTAGCACATCTCCTGGCTTCCATTGAGAGGTCAGCACATCTTTGAAATAAATTGGTTGATTTAGTTCAGCAGACTTTTCCATTATCCAATATCTTTCTGCTGCTGTCATTCCTTTCTCATTAGCATTAAGAAAATTCAAGTTTAATAAAGCATTATGTAATCTATTTCTGGGGGTATGTTTGGTCCCTTTCTGTTTGTTCAGCATATTCTTTATATTACGATTTGATCTTTCTATAACTGCCTGACCTGTAGGATTATTTGGTATACCTGTAATGTGTTTTGTATTATAATAGTCAAAAAAGCGTTTCATTTTCTTAGATACATATGCTGGACCATTATCTGTCTTTATTTGTGCAGGTATACACAATGGCTATAACTTCCAATAAATATGTGATTACTGAATCAGCCTTTTCTGAGCTCAGGGCAGTAGCCCATTGAAAACCTAAATATGTGTCTATGGTGTGGTGTACATATTTTAATGTACCAAATTCCATAAAGTAGAACACATCCATCTGTCATATTTTATTTTCCTTAGTACCCTTTGGGTTACTCCCTGCAGTCAACGGTGTTTGATTATAGAAAGAAAAAGTAGGATGTCTCTTTATAATGTCCTTAGTTGTTGCCATGAAATGGAAAATTCTATCTTTAGGCCTTTACTATTGACAGATGCTTCTTATGAAATTCTGAGGCCTGCAACATGTTTCCACTCAATAACTGATCAATCTCAACATTACCTTGTGCTAGAGGAACAGTCAGACCTGTATGGGACTGGATGTGTGTTATGTACATCGGACAAAGCCTATTCCTGATTATGTCTTGTACCTGGATAAACAATAAAGTCAAATCTGTGTCATCAAGTATGAATTCAGTGGTTTCAATGTGCAAGATAACTCTTTCTGCATATTGTGAATCTGTAACAATATCAAGAGGTTCTTTAAAATCCATTAGTACCATAAGAATGGCATATAATTATGCCTTCTGGACAGAACCATAAGGGCTTTGTTCCACCTTACTCAATTTGTCTGACTTTTAACCTGCTTTCCCTGATTTATTTGCATCAGTATAGAATGTACAGGCTCCAGTTATTGGAGCATCATGTACAATTCTAGGAAGAATCCAAGAAGTTCTATTTATGAGTTTAAATCTACCATTTTTGGGATAGTTGCTAATAATTTCTTCCAAAAAATAGCAAAAGCTCTTTGACATGGTTCATTGTCTTCCCATAACTTTTTTATTTCTTCAGTAGTAAAAGGCACTATAATTTCTGCTGGATCTATACCTGTTAGTTGATGAAGTCTCAGCTTACCTTTTATAATTAATTCATAGACTTTTTCCACATAATTTTTAATTATTTACTTGGTTTATTAGGTATAAATATCCACTCTAAAATAATATCTTCCCTCTGTGTTAGAAACCCTGTAGGAGAAATTCTGGAAGGCAATATGACTAGGATACAGCTAAGATTTGGGTGCACCCTATCCACATATGCCTCCTGTAATTTTTCCTCAATCATTGTCAGTTCCTTTTCTGTTTCAGCTGTCAGTTTTCTTGGACTATTTAAATCTTTATCACCATCTAAGATTTTGTTTAAATGAACTATAAGATCAGGTTTTATCACAACAGCTGGACATAGACTGGAAATGTCTCCTAACAATTTTTGAAGTCATTAAGAGTCTTTAACCGGTCTCTCATAATTTGTGCCTTTTGCGTTTTAATTTTCTCTAACTCTATTCTGTAACCTAGGTAATTAATAGAATTTCCACTTTAAATCTTTTCAGGGGAAATTGGTAATCCCCACCTAGGCAAGACTTTCTTTACTTCTTCAAACATCCTTTTTAAAGTATCTTTATTTGAATCAGATAAAAAGATGTCATCCATGTAATGATAAATTATGGACTTGGAGAATTGTTTACAAATTATTTCAAATGGCTTACTTACAAAATATTGGCACAATATAGGACTATTGAGCATTCCCTGTGGGAACACAGTCCATTGATATCTCCTATTAGGCTGAGAATTATTATAAGTGGGCACTGTGAAGGCAAATTTTTCTCTATCCTTTTCTTGTAACGGTATAGTGAAAAAACAATCTTTCAAATCAATAACTGTAAGAGGCCATCCTTTTTGTAATAGAGAAGGCAAATGAATTCCAGAATGTAGTGGGCCCATTGGTTGAATTGCCTTGTTGACAGCTCTTAAATCTGTCACCATTCTCCATTTACCAGATTTCTTTTTACAACAAACACAGGAGAATTCCATGGGCTGGTTGATTCTTCAATATGGTGAGCATTTTGTTGCTCTTGCACCAGCTGCTCCAATGCCTGTCATTTATCATCAGCTAGAGGCCACTGTTTGATCCATATTGGCTTCTCAGTTAGTCATTTTAAAGGTAGGGCTGTTGGTACCTCTAAAGGTTTGGTATTTGCTGTATGTTCTTCTACAGTCTGAATGGCTGGTGACCTTTTTCCATAATTCTTCATCATATCCTTCCCAGAATTATGAGTTCCTGGAACTACAGGAATGTTAATCTTGATATTCCATTGCTGTAGTAGGTCACAGCCCCATCAATTTATTGCAATATTGGCTATATATGGCCTTAGTCTTCCTATTTGCCCTTCGGGCCCTATGCATTCAACCCATCTTGTGCTTTGTTTTAAACAAGATAGGGTTCCAATTCCCAGGAAATGAACATCTACCTCTTGAAGAAGCCAATTCAGATGCCAAGATTCTGGAGTAATGATACTTAAATCTGCACCTATGTCTAATAAGCCTTCAATAAAAGTGCCATTTATACAGACTCTTAGCTTTGGTCTTTTATCATTAATAGAAGTCTGCCAAAATATATGTTTACTCTGTCCTACTGGGTTTTTTTGACTCATCCTCCATGCGTAATTCATCATTTAGACCAGTATTATTTTTTACAGCAGAAATTTGAGCTTTTAATTTTCTTGGTGATGCACGTTCTCCACTGACTGGGAATGACTGAGCCACTATTGGCTTGGGGGCCTGGGAGAGGCCCCTTGAGGAATTTCCTGATGGAATCGGGTTGCCTTGTTTGTCTGTTGTTGACCTGCATTCGTTGGAGCAATGTCGGCCTTTACTGCTTCTCCTACATATACCTGAAGGCCTAGGTCTCGTATTTTTGTCATCCCCAGAGGAGATATTATTCCTAGAAATTCTGTGCTTGCAATCCCTTTTCAGATGTCCTAATTTACCACAATTAAAACACCTGGCAGTTTGATGTCTACTCATTGCTGTGGAAACTGCTTCTCCTACCCAAGATTCATCATTATAGCTAAATGTCTCAACATTCTTTGTATGCTGAATCCATTCATCCATAGGTGCTGATTAGATTTTAAAGACCCAATTATCTTTTTGCATTTTATGTTTGTATTCTCAAAAGCTAAAGATTCAAGAAGTATTTGTCTAGATGCTGGGTCTGTTACCCCTATGTCCAGAGCCTTAATTGATCTTTGCAAAAAGTCAATGAAGGGTTCTCTCTGTCCCTGTCTAATTCTGATATATGATTCAACCCTTTTTGCTGGATCTTGTATCCTATTCCAAGCATTTAAAGCTGCTTGGGGACATAGACACAGTACTTCTTCGTCATAAAGAGCTTTTGCCTGTCCTTGTGTCTTCTTACTCTGTTCACCAGCTCCAACAATTTTTTCAATCATTTCAAGTCTTTTTATTATTGTCTCTTTTGAATCCTGAATCTCCTGACCTGCATGAGTTTCTAGTAAACATTGTATGTTTCTTAGGAATGCCATATTCTTCCTAAATGATAGAATTTTCAAAATAATACTGAAACCTAGTAACAAGTAAATTAAGTTATCTCCATAGTCATATAAACCTTGCATGATATAATCCATTGTATTAGTAAACAAAACAGGAAAATTTGTGTTGGAAACGAAAACTGCCATATTACCTATTATCCAGCAGGTGGCGCTGTTGCCAAGTCACGATGAAAACGGGGTCCTATTTCAGTATCCACCTAGTATTTGTTAAAAACTGGGAAATGCAAGTTGCTCAACAAAGTAAATGTAATTAAATCAATTCCGTACACGGAACTATAATCCCAGAATCCAGGGTTAGAGAAGAGTAACCCGGAAGCTCTGTATGCCTCCACATGACAGAGTTTTCCCGAGGGGTTGCAGCTTTCAGCAACTGCTTGTGCTCTGGTTCGTGCCACTTAAGAGCTGCACTTGCAACAGAGATTTAAAAACGACTCAGAAAAGAGCAAACCATGCGGGCAGAGACTATGCTGGCCTGTGGAGTTTAAATTCATGTGGGGAGGCAAACAATAGGGTGCGTGGGGACTTGAAGTCAATCTGAGGTGTCTAAAGGGAAAATATAAAGAACTGCAGCAAGAAAAGCCACTGCGTGATAATTTATATTAAACTGCTGGCTCCATGCACAAGGCACAGGCCGCAATGCACAGGCCATGGCTGAGGGAGGGAGGGCTCACGCCAAGCTGAACTGGCGGCTGGCAGCAGAGCGGAAGAAGGAGGGGTCCTAAAACCAAACATTCGCATGCCAGATGAAGACAACGGCGTAAGTCACAAAACAAACATTTCCACACCAGTTTGGAATTATGATTAATAGGGTGGTATTTATTTAAAGGGGAAAAAAACTTACAGATCATTGTTGTTGTTCTTTCTGCAGGGTTGGAGAGAAAACATGAGACATACGGCAGTCCCACATGGGTAAACTTTAATGGGGGGGGTGATGACAGGTAAGGGACGCAGATGAAGAGACAAAAAAAAGCCAAAGGGGGGCGAGTTATGGCATTCCCCATTTTTAAGGGGAATCCAGGTGCGTCAGAAAAAATGTCCTGTGCATGCGTGGCTTTCTGTCGAACTGGGAATTGTAGTTCAGTGGGATGCTGTGTCCTTTACTGCTTCTGGGAATTGTAGTCCAATGATCCTTCTGCGCATGTGCGGCCTTGTCCCCAAATGGAAAAGCATTTCACCCTTTTGGTTTTATTAAAAAAATTGGGGGGGTGAGGGTCTTAATGGGTAGGGAATGGGGGTATAGCCTGGTCTCTCATGACTGCTTCCTGCTGGCTTTGGGTGTAGAGGGATCCGGGGAGTGTCCATTATGTTTTGTTGATTATGTCCTGTTTGCTGGCGTTTTGAGGTGGCTGGTTAAAGAAATCGCGTCTGTCTGGCTCTTGAGTAGCTGGGTCATCGTTAAGATTCTGGAAAACAAAAGCAACATTATTAGAGAAAAAAATTAAAGGGGAGAGGAGGTTTGGGAAATTAAAGGGGAGAGGAGGTTTGGGAAATTAAAGGGGAGATTTTGAGGGGGGCTTTAGGAGGTCTGGGGTTAAGAATGATAATAAATTAAATGGTACTTATTCCGTTAACTGAGTGGTACTTATTCTGTTAGTGATCTGTTTGTGTCTACTTCATTCAGGTTGGTCAGGCTAGTGTCTTGGAGCTTAAAGAAAATGTCTTAAAAGAAATAAATTTTATCCGTATATTCCTTAACATTTTAGGGGTCACTAATGCAGTTAGTGATGAACCTGTTATGTCAAGGAACTTTGTTAAGAATTTGCTTACCACCTGAACCTTTGGCTCCGTGTTCGATGATGATTTCTGTAATGAAGCTGGATGGTTATTTAGGAATTTAAAGAGGGGAGGGTGTGTTAACACAGGAGGATTAAGTGAAGGATCGGACCACTGTTTTCCTTAGACTGGAGTAGAGGGGGCTGAACCTGGTGCCCTTTGGAACTTAAGAGAACAAGGTCCTGTCTGAGTTACCGTGTATGGAGGATTATCTTGAGCCATGGAGATGAACGGTTAAAGATGTGACAGGTGAATCCAGTGAGGAATTCCCTCAAGCTTGGCAGCTGTGGAAGTTAGAAGAATAACTCTGAGGGGACCCTGCCATTTAGGGAAAAAAAGTGAGGGATGTTGGCCTGGAGGTGAGAATAATACCTTATCTCCTATTTTAACCGGCGTTGGACATGTGTTGGCACATGGTTGAGGTAGTGAGTGATCTGTGAAGTTCCACAGTAGCAAGCATAGGTGGAAAAGAAGGGGAGTGAGCAGGTGATCAGGAAGGGGAGGGGTTCCCAATGAAAGGCTGGGGTTTAAAACTGGCTGCCCATACATGAGTTCGAATGGTGAAATGAAAAGGGGGAACTTTGGGAGAGCCTGAAGCCTGAGAAGAGCCAGAGGCAGAAGTCTTACCCAGTCGAGGTGGAGTTCCTGTGACATTTTAACGAGGGCATCCTTTAAAGAGTGGTTAGTTCGTTCTACCTTACCTGAAGACTGAGGGTGGTATGGTATGTGGAAATTCCAGGGGATTCCAAGTGCCCTAGACGGATTTTGAGAAATCTGAAAAGTAAAATCTGGGCCGTTATCTTTTGGCAGATCTGACAGGAGGCCATGGTAGCTTTTAGAAACCTGATATCCTCAGGTGTGGTGTTTTAACTGAATAACAACAGTGGAATGGTGATTAGTGACGGTGGGATTTTGGGTGTCCCACATGAGACTCTGCGGCGGCATGCGAGCACATGGGGGGGTGAAAGAAGGTGCAAGGCAGCAGGCAGGAGGGGAGCCCAAAGGGACTTTGGAAGATCGAGGGGGAGGCATAGGGCGGGAGGGGAATAGGGAGGTGTCTGAAGAAGCTTCCAGCCACCTGTGTGACCTGTGGTGGGGGGAATGAGGAGAAGCTTCCAGCTGCCTGCGCAATCTGCTGCGGGAGAAATGGGGTGAAGCTGAGTTGGAACGACTAGGTGAGGCCCTTGTAGATCTGGAACGGGAGTTTCTTGGGGACTTAGAAGGAGAACAGTTAGGTGACCTGGAAGATTTATGCGGGACTCTGTCGGAGGGGCTAGGCAAGCCCCTTGCAGATCTGGAACGGGACTTTCTTGGGGACCCAGAAGGAGAATGGTTAGGTGAGTCCTTCTTGTGCCTAGAAGAAACTTTGGAAATAAGAGGAATGGGTGAGCTGTCACTCGACCAGGCAGAGCAGGAGGGGGTGGCCCCTCGAGGCCGGGGGTGGGGGGGTGGAGGTTCGTCCACGGGGTACATGGCAGGAGTAGAGGGTTCCTGGAGGGATGGCATTGCTAAGAACATGTGGGCAGGTGAACAGTGAGTGGCAGTGGAGGGGTCAGTTTTGAGGGCCATGTAAAAGAAGGCCATGGTATACAGCATTTCTTTCCATTTAACTGAACGATGGCAGAAGTTAGCTAGCTCCCGTAAAATATCGTGGTTGAAGGAGCCATGACAAGGCCATTTAAAGTTTCCCTGTAAAGAATATCTTGGCCATGTCTTTGAGCAAAGACGGATGAGTGTAGACAACTTAATGGAAAGAATTAGGGCGTGAGGCTGAAGAGCTTCCAAAAGTGTCCTAGGGGAGAGGACGGGGGAACTGTTTTTGAAGGCTTAGCACCCATGGCTAAAACTGTGAAAATATCCGCAAAAGCCACCTAGAAGATGCCACAAACACTGGCAAAGCTCTGGACACAGGCGTCCGAGTGACCAGAGGGCAGTGCTAGTAGCCTGGCTGAACCGAAAACAGTCAGGGTGAAAGGCCGTTTGTTGCAGCCGAGGGACTCATACAATAATGAGCCCGTACGTAAAGAGGACAGAAAAAGATCAGAAAGAAGAGGTGAGAACTGGAAGCTCCGAGCTTCCAGGTGCGGATAAAAACATAGGTCCAGCCGAGGGTGGAAGGCCGGGAGGGGGGCTTAGCACCCATACCCAGGACATGCCAGAGAAAGCCGGGAGCTCAACTGGACAATATCTGGGTGAGAGGGGACGGTAAGCCAACCCAGGTGAACTCACAAATTAGCCGCTGTTGGTAGCAGAAAGCCACATTCAGATAAGTGGAACACGTGGGGGCGGTCGCAGGTTGTCGGTCCCGACTCCGGGAGGCGCCAAACTCAGAGCCGCGGCCTTAGGTGAAAATACCGGGGTGAAAAGGTCTCCCGAGTAGACAACACCAACTGTTGTTCTTTCTGTGGGGTTGGAGAGAAATCACGAGACACACGTGGGTAAATTTTAATGGGGGCGTGATGACAGGTGAGGGACGGGTGTGAAGAGACGAAAGTAAAAAGGGGGGCGAGTTATGGCGTTCCCCATTTTTAAGGGGGATCCAGGTGCATCGGGAAAAATGTCCTGCGCATGTGTGGCTTTCCATAGAACTGGTAATTGTAGTCCAATGGGATGCTGTGTCCTCTACCGCTACTGAGAATTGTAGTCCAATGATCCTTCTGTGCATGTGCGGCCTTGTCTCCAAAAGGAACAGCAACCATCCCAGACAACAGCCCTCTGCGCAATCAGAAGGAGTCTAGTCACTGGAAGCGGAGCAGGATGCAAAGAGAGAAAGAAGAGGGAAGTGGCCACATTTTTAAAGAGAGAGACCATGCTCCAATGGGCTGGTATCTCAGCGGCTATTGGCTGAGGAAGCAGAAGGACCTCCCGCAACATTTCTTCTTATTTTACTTACTCTCTCTTTAAAAATTTTACTGTTTTTAAACAATTTATTCCATTTATGGCCATATCACCCTGAATGTACCCAATCTCATCTGAACTATTTTTTTCCTATTCCCATTTTTTCTTCAGTATCTACACTTATTTTTAAGTACACTATACCCTGTTTAGATGTTTTTTTTTTTCATTCTGGTCCTGCTTTACTGTGCTTCTGTAGCATTCTTTGACCCTGTGAACCAAACCTTAAACACCTGTGCAGCTTTGCACTGCTGGCTCCTGACTCCACCCTGCTTAGGTTATAGGAGATAAAATTTATGCCCCATTAGCCTTGCTGAGAGCTAGTTCAACTTGGAGCTAAATCTAACCAAGAGCTGGATTCAACCACCCTAGCTCTTAGAAACTGATGTTCACACTATGGCTGAAGTTTTTACTTAGCCTTTTGTTTCTAATTAATATGTTAGTGGCTCAAGTACTCTGTTGTACAGTAATGCCTAGGTAAGGATTGGTACACATTTTATATTTTTTTCAGCTTTCTTGTGTGCTATGTGGAAATTCAGGCCCCAGGCTGTGCACCAAATGTGGTAGACTTTGAGACCACCAGCCCCCAAATCATAACACAGAGACTTATTTTTAGATATAAATGTTTACTTTAGCTTATGCTCATTTTAGCTAGCTCTTTTTAACTTAAATTAACATATTTCTCTTCATCGATGTTTGCCTCAAGGCTTTTTACCTTTCTTTCATTCTGTATATGCTACTCTGAGTCTGGTTGGCTGGTGACCACCTGCCTGGCTGGCCCAAGATATCCCCCTCTCTATCCCTCATTCTCTCCCTTCTTCTCTCATTCTCCCTGAACCCATATTTCCCCCTTCTATTTATCCTTGATGCCCACCTGCCCTGTCTATCTCTCTACTGCCTAGCTAGTAGCTGTTCAGCTTTTTATTAGACCACACCATTAAACAAATGCAGCTTAAACAAATGTAGCACACCATTTCACAGCTACAGTAATATTTCACAAGATAAACAAATATAACACATCTTTACATAGTTAAAGTAATATTCCACATCATCTCCCATTGATACACATATACCTACATGTTATTATGATCATTGCCAAAATGATAGCTCCCTTTGGCATACAAAATATTCTACTGTAATCCAGAATGAGGTATAACAAAGATTTATTTATTTGGGGATAAACTCACAGAAAGGGTAGCAATCTGCAGCCATTTTCATGTGCTGGAAACTAGAACCAAATCTAGCAGCCAAGAGGCCCACACAAACTTTTTGTCTGCATTTATAATAGATGGAAAGATGCCCAAAGTTGGCCAGTTTCTTAAAGGCTATTGACTGAAGGAGTTCCTAAAGCACTTCCTCCTTTTATCTAAATAAAAAAAATTCTAAGCCTAATTAAAAACTATATACAATAACAAATATCAAATATTGTCCAGGGAAAAGAAGAGGCAAAAACATACATAAAAATTAGAATTGCAACCAGCATGGATAACTTCAAGCAAGAAACATATGCTAAATGTTTCAATAGTTATTCTATTCTCTATGGAGTCTAAGTCTTATATTTAAAATGGCTTGGCAAAGTCATGAGAGGAAAGTAATTATCTCTATCTTGTATTCAACCCCATCAAAGACCTGAGAAAGAAAATATTACTTGAGTAAATAGGAAGTACAATCAAGCAACTTCCAAAAGGTGCAAGAATGACAGAAACAACCAGCTACCTGGGTAATTACATATGACTAGAATGCAGTTAAAATTAGCATCCAGATGATACACATGTGCCTCCTCTAATTTCTCTTCAATCAAAGTCATTTTTTCTCAGCTTCAGTTGTTAGTTCCCTGTGATTGAGACACACAAGCAACATCCTGCAACAGGTGACTATTTTTTATAGTACCTTATACTATCCTTCCTAGAAGCATGAGTTGATTTATGTTCCATTTCTGAGACTGCAGTGGTGGTAATCTGGGTATCCCATTGCTACAATGGATCAAAACCCCATAGATTCACTGCTGTATTAGTGAATCTATGTTCTCTCTGTCCTTCTGATCCCATATATTCAACCCATCTTGTGCTTTGTTTTACTTGAGTTAAGGTTCTAATTTTTAGAAATTGAACATATGCCTCCTGAAGAGGACAATTCGAATGCCAAAATAATAATAGTCATATCTCTACCCATGTCCAGTAATCCTTCAGTTACAATGCTACTTCTTTGTACTCTCATCTGTGGTCTTTGATCATTTATAGAAGTTTGCCAAAATATAGGTTTCCTATTTTCTAATGGAATTTTTGATTCATTCTCCATGTATATTTTATTATCCAGAGCAGTATTTTTTTAATATGCCCTGGATTTTCTAATTTTCCTTGGGAGGCATTTCCTCCACAGTGACTGAGAATGATTGTACCATGTTTGACCTGGGGGCCTGCAAGAGGCCCCCCAAGGAATTTCCCAATAGTAACAGATCGCCTTGTTTGTCTCTTGTTGATCTATATTCATTGATCCAATGTTGGCCTTTGCTGCAACTTCTCCATAATCCAAAAAGTTGAGATCATATATTTTTGTCATTCCCAGAAGAAACATTTCTTGAAATGCCTTGTTTACAATCCCTTTTCACATGTCCTATTCTACCACAATTAAAACATTTGATATTTTGATGTTTCTTCATACCTTTAAAAATTGCTTCTCATACCCAAGCCTCTGTATTACAGTCAAATGACTCAACATTGACTGTGTGCAGAATCCATTCATCCATTGGTGCTAATTTCACCTTTAAAGGCCCAAGTATCATTTTACATTCTAAGTTGTCTGGATCTGTTACCCGTATTTGTACCATTTTAGTCAATCTTTGTAAAAAGTCACTAAAGTATTCTCTTGGGCCTTATATGACCTTGGATATGATTCAATTTTTCTTCTTGGATTTTGAATCCTGTTACAAGCATTCAAGGCTTCTCTATGACACAGGGAAAAGATGTGTTCATTGTAAATAGCTTGACTCTATGGATCAGCATAATGGCCCTTGACAAGAATTTGAACTTGCAAAGCCTTAAATATTTTGACTCTACCTTGATGTTCCAGAAATTTAGCCTCCTCTCTCCAATAGCACTTTCTCTCTAATTGTGGTCCATCTTCTAGCACCACTGAGACTAATTGGGAGCAATCATGTGGAGTAAACCTACTGCTTAAAGCCCATGTTTTTACCATCTTCCTAACAAATGGTGAATGCATATCATAAGATACTATTTGCTTGCTTAATTTCTTTCGTATCTATAGGTTTCCATTTACATTCTGGGTATCCATTTGGGTATTGAGTATTTACTGGCTTTTCAGAGGAAATAACAGGATAAGTAACTAAAACTCTTGGTAAGTCATCTCTGACTCAGAGAGGTACTGGCAATTCTAAATTGTTTGCCTGTACCTCCTTTCCTTGCTTATCAGTTCTGACAAGTTCCTCGATTGATTCAAACCTTTTTATTACTATCTTTTGTAAAGCCTGACTCTCTTGACCTGTATATATTTCTAATGATTTCATGAAATCAATTAATTTCTGGTTATCATTTTGTACATGGGATTCCAAGGTTTCAAATTTCTCCCTTTATGTTATCTTCTCACCCTTAGATATTGTTTGGATGGTGTGTAGATTGCCTTCCTGGGGGGATGTTCTATATGGTAGTTTATCATAACTTTTAAACAGATTTTGATTATCAATTTCAACAGTATGAAACCTTTCACATAATCTCTCAGTACCATTTTGTAAGGTTTCATAAACAATTGTCATGGATTAAATTTTGCCTGCAAATTAAGGTTATCATATGTATAAATCCTTTCAGCTAAAGACTGTATCATTCCTTAAAGTTTCTCATTCTGGACTCCATTATCAAACCATTTCTTTAAGGATATAACATTAAGACCAAAGCTAATAGTAAGCATGGCCACAAAATTTAATGTACAAGGTAGTTCATATAGCTCTTGCAGAATTTCATCCGTAGTAGAAACAAAAAGGTTTTTAAATTACTAGATGGCATTATTATCTGCCATTATCTTTGAGTTGGTTCACAATTTTCAAATTCATTTATTTATTAAATTACCTTGCCTCCATTACAATTTTTAGAAAATTGTTGTAGGTGTAATAATCTTGGTTGGTCAGCAGGTGTCGCAGTCGCAGCAGTAAGGCAGGTCCTAGATCAGTACCTGAATTACTTGATACTTAGAATTACTAATGCATTTCGCTAATCACATAAGAGCAGCACACCTACTTATGGAGAAGGTTTGAGTTGGGGAGAATATCAGGGAACCCAGAGCTTGCAGGCAGTTGCAATATACAAGGCATTCTTGGATCTAAATGAAAGCCTGTGTTCTAGGTGCAAAGTTAAAGCCCCTACTCCCAGGGTCAGAGCTCAGCCAGATCAGAGAAGGTCTGGCAGAAGCAAGAGAAGCTAAGGAGGAGTTATGGCAGAAAACTGGGGGGTGGCAGTAACAGCTGCTTGGTAGGTGGCGCTCAGGCATACAGGTGCGGGTAACAGAAAATTGTCAAGTCACCACAGTGAGCCAGTCAAGCCAAACCAGGCACAGTTGTGTGCCAGAGGGTCAGTTCATCTCTGAATGGTGGGTTAGCTCTTTAGGGGTGGGAGAAGGTTATAGGCAGTGGTCTGAGCAGAGCCTGGCAACAGCATGGACTCAGGCCACATTGGGCAAGGATTTGTTAGCATACAAAAGAGTTCCATAGTAGTCCAGAATGGAGTATAACAAAGGTTTATTTATTTGCAGATAAACTCACAGAAAGGGTAGCAATCCACAGTACTCTGTGTGCACTCAGAACTGGAACTGAATCCAGTAGCCAAGAGGCCTGCACGTGCTTTCATCTGCATTTATAGTACATGAGACCATGCACAAAGTGGGTCAGTATCTTAAAGGCTATTGGCTGAAGGAGTTCCCATGGCAACATCTAAGTAATGTCTTCCTTTGTAATCATTTTGAAAGTACAACCTGCCTTTACATTATAATCTCCATCTTTATTAATGTTATATAATTCCATAGCATTTGTCAACATTCAACATAGTACATGTTGGACTTACTTCTTCTATTCTCACCAGTAAGAAACCCTTCTGAATGTGAATAACTAGGAAAATCAGGGCTCTTTCCTTTTATTCTTTATTGAACCATGATAGGCAATTAGTAACTACCCCATTTCTCAGATGAATGGATCAGCTCTTCTTCTTAGCAATGTATAAGAAATCAAGTGATGACCAAAATATTGTCCTTGAAAATATAATATTATATATATATATATATATATATATATATATATATATATATATGCCATGGGTTCTATAAGAAAACATGATAACTGGAAACTAAAAGTTGGACAAGTGATATCCACTTAGCCTCATTCATAAGAACAAAATTAATTTGTAATGAGATGCTGACACTTTATTAATGATTTTAAATGATTTGTCTGCTTCAGCCCTTGGTAAAGATTTAGGACAACAATAAAAAATGTTGATATAATACTGTCCAGTTTTTCACGGCGCTATGAAACACAAAGCATTAATCTTTGTTGCTGCTTAAAATAACAAAGGAAAAGTAAAATTAAACTGAAGTCTACAAGTAAAAAAAAAAGATGTGTCAGGATAGGTCATGTTTAAGAGAATTACATTGAGACTTATTATTTTGTATTAAGATGTAAATTGTGAAGCCCTTTGGGTAAATGTTGCCTGACTTTATATTTCTTTTAGTAAAGATGAGTCTGTTTTAGGAGAAGAGAGAAAATAACAAAAGCATAAATTACTAAGACAGAACATTTGCCTGCTGATAAAGCTTCACACTGATGCTGGGTCTAAAAACAAGGCAACAGATTGAAAAATGACAAAGTTAATAAAGCAATTGTTCTGGCTGCAAGACACGTATTTTTGACTTCTTTTTCTGCTAAATAGATATTGTGAATCTGTGGTTAGAAGGTAGAAAATGAGATGTGTAAGGGAGAGTATTATGAGAAGCAAGTAACTGGACGATTCTTATTCTGTCTAGTCCCACAGCCACTGTTAAAATAACCATGCAGAGGCTTAATATTAATAGATACTGTTTGCTCTATTAGATCAGGATTATTATTAATTAGCTCTAACATCTTAAATTAATTCATTTCTATTAGTTTTTATTTTCCATGAAACTTATGGCCTACATCTTGCTTCTCAAGTGGCTGCTTGCATCTCTCTTGACTCTGCCTTCTTTCTCCCTGCATTCAATCCATCTTTCTGACTTAGATATATTCTTCCCTGCCATAGGCCAATGTAGTTTTTTTATTAACCAATGGTAATAAAACATTCACAGCATACAGAGGGGTATCCCACATCATCACTCCTTTTCTGTGTAATTAAAAGGAAAGGTTTTAGCATTAACATGATAAAATTACATGTAACAATGTTGTTATTAAGCAAGAATTACAGTTACAATATTTAGTCTACTTGTATTTGACAAAGTAAAAGAACATACTCTATTATGTATTTTATCTTTGTGAGTCTAAAGTTTCATATCTAATTTATCATTTATAAAAACTAAGAAAAACTATAACTATCTAATGGTGTAGGAGGTTCTTCTGTTTGTGTGTTGCTTTCATTGATTAAATAAAGAGACTGCCTTGGCCTTTTGATAGGGCAGCCCTTAGATGGGCTGAGTAGACAGAACTGAATTCTGAGAGGAAGAGAGCAGGGTCAGAGACTGCTGCCTTGGAGCCATCCACCAAATCAGACATGCTAAATCTTCCCTGGTAAGCCACGTCCTAGTGGTGAACACAGATTATTAGAAATGGATTAAATCAAGATATGAGAGTTAGCCAGTAAGGGGCTAGAAATAATGGGCCAGGAAGTGTTTAAATGAATACAGTTTTGTGTGGTTATTTTGTAATTAAGATAGCTGGGTGGTGGGACATGGCCTGCTCCCCTCCTCCAACAATCTCATCTTCAACTCCATCAAAAACCACAGAAGGATATAGTACTACCCAAGTAACCTGGAAGTACATTGTACGTAATTTTCAAAACTCTAGAAATGACAGATCTATCAGGCTTCCTAGATAGTTACCCAAAGTTCTTCCTTAACATTGAAACATCAATCTTCATCATGTAGGTCTAAAATATCTGCCAGACTTTTCAATAAAGGATGAAATTTGAAAGACTGTCTCAACTATTTTGAGAAAATCTGCCAGTTGCTTTCTTCTGTGTCCTGTAGAATATCAGGTAGATGCTTCCATGTATCAGGATCTCTGAAGGATAGTCCCATCATGCCTTGGCAAGTTTGCAGTCATTTTCCTATGGGTCCTGCATGTCCAGTTTATACAACATATTGTCAAGCAGTCCAGGCAAGAGTAGTTTCTTGCCCAAATGGCTAGTTTAACCACATTGAAAGCAAAATCCATAAGGATTTTCTTTGCTGACAATCATCCTCTTGAAGTAATTGGTGCTGCCAAGAGCAGACATGTCTCACTATTGAGAAAATTCTATGTCCTTAAAATATTTTCAATGGCATATTCTGAGAGTCTTTGAAGTGTTTGAAGATAATCTATTTATTTGACATATCCAGAAAGCCTAACTAAGATGAGTAAAAGTTTGACTGTTATATATGCCTATTAATTTGTATTAGATATACATTACATTTTTAAATGAACAGCATAGACATACTACCTTAAACAAGAGTAGAAATATAAATACATTGTAACAAAATTGACCTGAAATTTGTATCGATAAACCAAAATCCAAACCAATATAAAGTATTTTTAGATTAACAGTTGTATTGGGTTTAAAGATTTACATTCTATAATGCACAGTTTTTTCTTATTTCTATATCATATTCCATTTTCTTCTTTAGGAAAGAGATTGACTATGACCATTAATAATTTATAAACAATAATTTGGGAATTTGGGTATAGTTTTCTATACTACTTCCTGCTGACTGAGGGTGCTGGTAATTTTATGGGGATCCTGAGAAAATTCAGAAATATGCTTAAATCTTGGCTGTAAAAGTCATCTCAGCCAGTTGCTTTGAAGCTGTTCTGGATGTTGGATTACCTAGTGTATCACTTCCACCTGAGACCTCTAAGGAAGTGTTACTTGGTCAAACCTTATTAGCCTGGAAGGAATCCAAGACTTCTCATCTTCTGTGGAAACAAAAGCAAACCTCTTTTCAAATCAACATATCCTTAGACCCAAACCAACTTTTATGTTGCTTTAATTTAGCATCCTCCATAATCAAATGTCTCTCTGCGGTTATTAACAGTCAAAAAATTCAAAGAAAACACAATGGTATACATAATCCAGACTCTCTGTTTTTTCCATTATTATGCAGCTTGTTATTTTTCTGTCCCTATAAAGACTTTATTTTACTTATTTAAATCTATTTATTTTTTAATAACTACCTATACTCTTTTTCCTCTCCCAAGCTTATATACATTTTTAACACAGATTGTAACTTGTTTATTTTTGTCTGAGTCTATCTTTATTTTGTATCTGGAATCTGTTTTTTTGATCACTGTTTTAAATTATTAAGTGGATGTAGCTAGGACCATAGTGGCTGCATTTACTGTTGGTTCTACTACCCTTTTCAGCTTTTCAATAAAATTGAAGTAGAAATGTGCATCATACTTAGTACTCCCTCTAATGCTGACATCAGGTAGCATGAAGCCATCCCACAACACTTGTTTGTCTGTATGAGCAAAAGCTAAATCTACCACAGAACATGCAGCTGATCAGCCTCTCTGTATCAGGGCCTATGTGAGACTGTGTAAACACACCATGCAGCTTAGCTCATGTTTCCTTATGGCTGGCTCCATCTCTCAGGCAGCTGTTTGGAGAAACATCTCTGTACTATGCCCAGCATGAGAGAATAGGAAGCCCAACGTGGCTCTGTTTTTGTACATTTAGAACTCCTTTAAAGTATTTTTTAGATCTTATATAGATCAATGCCAGGTGGTGTGTACCATTTGTAATTGCAGATTTCTTGTCCCACCTAGTCCTGCAGTCACTTTTAAATTAACCACTCAGAGATTTAATATTAATTATATAATCTTTGGCCTGTTAGATCATACTTATTATTAATTAGCTCTTATATCTTAAATTAACCCATTTCTATTAGTTTATATTTTACCAGAGGGCTCAGAGTTTGCTACCTCACATCTTGCTTCTCATGAGCTTTTGCCTTCTCCCTGACTCTGCCTTCTTCTTCCCTGTATTCAGTTTGGCTTTCCTGCCTAGCTATATTCTGCCCTGACATAGGTCAGAGCATGTTTTTTTTATTAACCAATGGTAACAAAACTTATTCACAACATACAAAGGAATATTCCATATCAGAAGCTTATGGTTCTATATTTTTCTTTCTGTCCTGCCACCTCACATTTCATGGAAAGTTGAATAACAGGAGTCAGCATGAACTGGTCTGCAGCTATACTCACAACATGGTATGCACTCAGGGTTCTAAACATCCTATTTTATATTAATCTTGAAAAATCATCCAAGGTGTCTTTGAGTGATGATAATATGTACACATTCAACTAAGAAATTATTAGAAGAGAGCTAGCCGGGAGTCCCTGCCTTCCAGGCAGGTCTCAAGGCTCCCTGTAAGGGAGCTCGGGCACATATAGAAGGTGCCCCAGGGCCTCCAGTGGTCTCCTGGACCCAGCGCCGCCTCCCATGGCCTTCCTCTCATCCCCGGATCTTTGGGCTACCAGGCGGCCCTGCCTAGGTGCTTTGGAGTTCCATCTGGACGGGTGAGTGTCTCCTATTCAGGGGCGGGGTGTCCCAGAAGCGAGCACAAACTCCCATCCCCCAGCTCCTTCTGCAGGGCTGTCTTCCTTAGGCACGACCCAACCCCCCATCGCACCACCCCACAACCCTGCCCTGCCTTCTGCTCAGACCAGTGCTGAAACCGGTTTTAAGCTCCTACACTAAGGCTACCCATCCAGAGCTAGCCGGGAGTCCCTGCCTTCCAGGCAGGTCTCAAGGCTCCCTGTAAGGGAGCTCGGGCACATATAGAAGGTGCCCCAGGGCCTCCAGTGGTCTCCTGGACCCAGCGCCGCCTCCCATGTCCGATTGGCGTCCGAGTTGTGGTGCTGAGGAGTTCCATCTGGACGGGTCGGTTCCTGCTTCTACACTGAAGAGATACACCCAGAGAGTCAGTCACAGCAAAGACTGGACCAAGACACCAGGCCTCTCCAGGCTCCATTTGAAGGAAGAGATGGGAAGGTGCCAATGCAAGAATTCCCCCAACAACCTGAAAGGCAACATGTCATCACCAGAATCCAGGGATCCCGAAATAAGAAGAATTGTACACCCTACTCCAGAAGAATTAGAAGAAATCGACTCAAAAGTGAATTATATGAAAATAATAGAAGACCTTAAACAGGAGGTGAAAAACTGCCATAAACAATTAGAGATGACAAACAAAAAGGTAGAGGAAATGAATAAATCGCTCAAAGATACCCAAGAAAACCAAGAGAAACAAGAAAAGGCAATCAAACAGGTAAGAGAAGCGGTTCAAGACTTGAAGAATGAAATGGAAGTAATGAAGAAAACACAAACCGAGGGAAGGATGGAGATGTAAAACCTGGGTAAACGAACGGGAACTACAGAGACAAGTACTGCCAACAGAATACAAGAGATTGAAGAAAGAATCTCAGACGCTGAAGATACCATAGAGAAAATAAACGTACTGATCAAAGAAAACAACAAATCCAACAAGCTCTCATCACAAAACGTTCAGGAAATCTGGGACACAATAAAAAGACCAAACCTAAGAATAATTGGAGTCGAAGAAGGAGAAATGCAGCTCAACGGTCCAGAAAATATATTTAATAAAATTATAGAAGAAAACTTTCCCAACCTAAAGAAAGATATACCTATAAAGATTCAAGAAGCATACAGAACACCAAATAGGCTGGATCAAAAAAGAACATCCCTCGCCATATAATAATCAAAACACAAAGCATACACAATAAAGAAAGAATATTAAGGGCTGCAAAGGAAAAAGGCCAAGTTACTTATAAAGGTAAACCTATCAGACTTACACCTGACTACTCTATGGAAACCATGAAAGCCAGAAGGTCCTGGATAGATGTACTGCAGAAGCTAAGAGAACATGGATGCAAGCCCAGACTACTATACCCAGCCAAGCTTTCGTTCACTATAAATGGAGAGAACAAAATTTTCCAGGATAAAAACAAATTTAAACAATATGTAGCCACAAATCCAGCCTTACAGAAAGTATTAGAAGGAAAACCACAAACAAAGGAGCCCAATAATGACCACAATAACTCAAACATCTAGACTCCCTTCACCAGTGCAACTCAAAGAAGGCAAACAAACTCTATGACTAAAAATCTGACCAGAGTTAACAACCACTGGTCATTAATATCCCTTAATGTCAATGGACTCAACTCACCTATAAAAAGGCACAGGCTAAGAGATTGGATAAACAAACAGGATCCAACATTCTGCTGTTTACAAGAAACACACCTCAACCACAAAGACAGGCACCTACTTAGAGTAAAGCGACGGGAAAAGGTTTATCAAGCAAATGGTCCTAAGAAACAAGCAGGTGTGGCCATACTAATTTCTAACAAAGTTGACTTCAAACTTAAATCAATCAGAAGAGATGGAGAGGGACATTTAATACTCATAACAGGAACAATTCATCAGGATGAAGTCTCAATCCTGAATATCTATTCCCCTAATATAAAAGCACCCACGTAGGTAAAAGAAACATTACTAAAACTCAAGGATGCCATCAAACCGCACACACTAATAGTAGGAGATTTCAACACTCCTCTTTCACCAATGGACAGGTCAATCAGACAGAAACCTAACAGAGAAATAAGAGAATTAATGGAGGTAATGAATCAAATGGACTTAACAGACATCTATATATCATTCCACCCAAATGGGAAAGAATATACCTTCTTCTCTGCAGCTCATGGAACCTTCTCGAAAATTGACCACATCCTCGGGAACAAAGCAAACTTACACAGTTACAAAAAAATATTTGTAACCTCCTGTGTCTTATCAGTTCACCATGGACTAAAGTTAGAATTCAACAACAATGCTACCCCCAGAAAGCCTACAAACTCATGGAAACTGAACAGTCAACTATTGACCCACACCTGGATCAAAGAAGAAATAAAGAAAGAAATTAAAGTCTTCCTTGAATTCAATGAAAATAAAGAAACAACCTACTCAAACTTATGGGACACTATGAAAGCAGTCCTAAGGGGAAAGTTCATAGCCCTAAGTGCCCACTTAAAGAAAACAGAGAAAGCACACATTGGAGACTTAATAGCCCACCTGAAAGCTCTAGAAAAAAAAGAAGCAGACTCACCTAGGAGGAGTAGAAGGCTGGAAATAGTCAAACTGAGGGCAGAAATCAACAAAATAGAAACACAGAAAACAATCCAAAGAATCAATGAAACAAAAGCTGGTTCCTGGAGAAAATCAACAAAATTGATAAACCCCTATCCAAACTAATCAAACGGCAGAGAGAGAATATGCAAATTAGTAAGATCAGAAATGAAAAGGGGGACATAACCACAGACATAGAGGAAATTCAGAGAATCATTAGATCTTACTACAAAAACCTGTATGCCACAAAACTGGAAAATGTAAAAGAAATGGACACATTTTTAGATAGATACCATATACCAAAGCTAAATCAGGACCAGGTGAACAATTTAAATAGACCTGTGAGTCGCGAAGAATTAGAAGCTGTTATCAAAAACCTCCCTACCAAAAAAAGTCCAGGACCAGATGGTTTCAATGCGGAATTCTACCAGAACTTCCAAGAAGACCTAATGCCTATACTCCTTAATGTATTTCACAATATAGAAACAGAAGAGTCATTGCCAAATTCCTTTTATGAAGCTACAGTCACTCTGATACCAAAACCACACAAAGACTCAACCAAGAAAGAGAATTACAGGCCAATCTCACTCATGAACATCGACGCAAAAAATCCTCAACAAAATACTGGCAAACCGTATCCAAGAACACATTAGAAAAATTATCCATTATGATCAAGTAGGCTTCATCCCAGAGATGCAAGGCTGGTTCAACATACGAAAATCTATCAATGTAATCCATCATATAAATAAACTGAAAGAAAAAAACCATATGATCATTTCTTTAGATGCTGAAAAAGCTTTTGACAAAATTCAACATCCCTTTATGATAAAAGTCTTGGAGAGATTAGGGATACAAGGGTCATACCTAAATATAATAAAAACTATTTACAGCAAGCCGACAGCTAACATCAAACTAAACGGAGAGAATCTCAAAGTCATCCCGCTAAAATCAGGAACACGACAAGGCTGTCCACTCTCTCCATACCTCTTCAACATAGTGCTTGAAGTTTTAGCAATAACAATAAGACAACATAAGGGGATCAAGGGGATTCGAATTGGAAAGGAAGAAGTTAAACTTTCGTTATTTGCAGATGATATGATAGTGTACATAAGCGACCCCAAAAACTCCACCAAAGAACTCCTACAGCTGATAAACACCTTTAGTAATGTGGCCGGGTACAAGATCAACTCCAAAAAATCAGTCGCCCTCCTATACACAAAGGATATGGAAGCAGAGAGGGAAATAAGAGAAGCTTCTCCTTTCACGATAGCCACAAACAGCATAAAATATCTTGGGGTAACTCTAACCAAAGAAGTGAAAGATCTATTTGACAAGAACTTTAAGGCATTGAAGAAAGAAATTGATGAAGATACCAGAAAATGGAAGGATCTCCCTTGCTCCTGGATTGGGAGGATCAACATAGTAAAAATGGCAATCCTACCAAAGGCAATCTATAGATTCAATGCAATCCCCATCAAGATCCCATCAAAATTCTTCACTGATCTTGAGAGGACAATAATCAACTTTATATGGAAAAACAAAAAACCTAGGATAGCCAAAACAATCTTATACAATAAAGGAACTTCTGGAGGCATTACCATCCCTGACTTCAAACTCTACTACAGAGCTTCAGTAAAGAAAACAGTGTGGTCTTGGCATAAAAACAGAGAAGTCGACCAATGGAATCGTATAGAAGACCCGGATCTTAACCCACAAACCTATGAACACCTCATTTTCGATAAAGGTGCTAAAAATATACAATGGAAGAAAGAAAGCATCTTCAACAATTGGTGCTGGCACAACTGGATGTCAACCTGTAGAAGAATGAAAATAGACCCATATCTATCACCATGCACAAAACTCAAGTCCAAATGGATCAAAGACCTCAATATCAATCTGAACACACTGAACCTGATAGAAGAGAAAGTGGGAAGTACCCTACAACAGATGGGCACAGGCGAACGCTTCCTAGGTAAAACCCCAACAGCACAGTCATTAAGGGCACCATTGAATAAATGGGACCTACTGAAACTGAGAAACTTCTGTAAAGCAAAGGACACTGTCACTAAGACAAAAAGGCAACCCACTGACTGGGAGAAGATCTTCACCAGCCCAGCAACAGACAAAGGTCTGATCTCCAAAATATATAAAGAACTCAAGAAACTAGACTTTAAAATACTAATTAACCCAATTAAAAAATGGGGCACTGATCTGAAGAGAGAATTCTCAACAGAAGAAGTTCAAATGGCCAAAAGACACTTAAGGTCATGCTCAGCCTCCTTAGCGATCAGGGAAATGCAAATCAAAACAACATTGAGATATCATCTTACACGTGTCAGAATGGCTAAAATCAAAAACACCAATGATAACCTTTGCTGGAGAGGCTGTGGAGAAAGGGCTACCCTCATCCATTGCTGGTGGGAATGCAAACTTGTACAACCACTTTGGAAAGCAGTGTGGCGGTTTCTCAGGAAATTCGGGATCATTCTACCCATGGACCCAGCAATGCCACTCTTGGGAATATACCCACGAGATGCCCGATCATATGACAAGGACATTTGTTCAACTATGTTCATAGCAGCATTATTTGTAATAGCCAGAACCTGGAAACAACCTAGATGCCCTTCATTGGAAGAATGGATGAAGAAAGTGTGGAATATATACACATTAGAATACTACTCAGCGGTAAAATACAATGACTTCGTGAATTTTGCATGCAAATGGATGGAAATAGAAAACACTATCCTGAGTGAGGTAACACAGACCCAAAAAGATGAACATGGCGATGTACTCACTCATAATTGGTTTCTAGACATAAATAAAGAACCTTCATCTGACGAAGGATGGAGATAGAGACAGACACCCACACTGGAGCACCGGACTGAGCTCCCAATGTACCAATGAGGAACAGAAGGAGGGAGAATACGAGCAAAGATGTCAGGACCACAAGCGATGCACCCACCCACAGAGACAGTGGGGCTGATCCATTGGTAGCCCACCAAGGCCAGCTGGACTGTGACTGAAAAAGCATGGGATAAAACCAGACTCCTTGAATTTGGCGGACAATGAGGGCTGCTGACAAGGCAAGAACAATGGCACCGGGTTTTGATCCTACTTCATGTCCTGGCTTTGTGGGAGCCTAGCCAGTTTGGATGATCACCTTTCTAGACCAGGATTGAGGGGGGGAGGACTTTGAACTTTCCACAGGGTAGGGAAGCCTGACTGCTCTTCAGTCTGGATATGGAGGGGGAGGAGGGGGAGGGAGGGAGGAGTGGGGGTGGGGAGGGAAATGGGAGGCGGGGAGGAGGCAGAAATTTATTTTTTTCCAATATAAAAAAAAAACTAAAAAAAAGAGGATAGCTTACAAACTTTTGTTTGGATGTCCAATGGTTAAACCTCCAGTGATAATATTCTTATGGGAGACCTTGAGCTGCTAGGTAAAATTCATACAAAAACAGTTTCCAATACAGAGCTTAAAACAGCTGCCTAACAGGTACTCAAGCAGGTAAAGTATAAATCCACAGATAAAGTATACAATAATCAACAAATACAGTATATTAATCATAATTCAGCTATGGCAAGTGTGTATATTAGATGTAAAACTTATTATACAACAGCTTTATAAAACATGCTGCTTATGGCTAAATCTTCTCAGTTTTGCTAGTTAAGATATTAAACTCTTAATTTAATCCAGTAGCTTGTCTGATATAAAAGGACAGGATAGAATCTGGATAACGGTTTAACAAAATATTGTCTATGATCAATGTTTCTTATACTAAACCGTAGATTCATTGATAATTTTAAGATTGATTCCCGGACAATTGCCTTTGCTAAATTCAAGGCCAAAAACAATGGTCTTTTCCCAGATCACTGCTACTATTTATGCACCTGTATCTTGCTAATGTTATAGCAGAAAATCCCTTAAAAGGATTTTATGCTAAATTTACA
>CADCXT010003445.1:0-71450 GCA_902806775.1 Microtus agrestis | reverse complement strand
TCATCAAAATGCTGCATTGTGTCATCAAACTGCTCCATTTTGTCATCACAGTGCTCTATTGTGTCATCATAGTGCTCCATTGTCTCATTATAGTGCTCCATTGTGTCATCACAGTGCTCCATTGCGTCATCACATTGATCCATTGTCTCATCACAGTGCTACAATGTGTCATCACAGTGCTCCATTGTGACATAACAGTGTTCCATGCTTCATCACAGAGTTCCATTGTGTCATCACAGAGCTCCATTGTGTCATCACAATGCTCCATTGTATCATCACAGTGCTCATTTGTGTCATCAGACTGTTCCATTGTGTCCTCATAGTGCTCCATTTTGTCATCACAGAGCTCATTCGTGTCATCACAGTGCTCCATTTTGTCATTACGGAGCTCCATTATGTCATCACAGTGCTCCACTGTGTGATCACAGTGGTCCATTATGTCATCACAATGTTCCATTGTATCATCACAGTGCTCCATTGTGCCATCCAGAGCTCCATTGTGTCATCACAGTGCTCCACTGTGTCATAACTGTGGTCCATTATGTCATCACAATGCTGCATTGTGTCATCACACTGCTCCATTTTGTCATCACAGTGCTCCATTGAGTCATCATGCTGCTCCATTGTCTCATTATAGTGCTCCATTGTGTCATCACAGTGCTCCATTGCGTCATCACAGTGTTCCTTTGTCTCATCACAGTGATCCAATGTGTCATCACAGTGAACCATTATGACATCGCAGTGCTCCATTATGTCTGCACAGTGATACATTGTGTCATCACAGTGCTCTATTGTGTCATCATAGTGCTCCACTGTGTCATCATAGTGCTCCATTGTGTTTTCACAGTTCTACAGGTGTCATCAGAGTGTTCCACTGTGTCATCACAATGATCTATTGTGTCATCACAGGGCTCCCCTGTGTCATGATAGTGCTCCATTTTGTCATCACAGATCTCCATTTTGTCATCACACTGCTTCATTGTGTCATCACAAAGCTGCATTGTGTCATCACAGTGCTCCATTTTGACATCACAGTGCTTCATTATGTAATCTCAATGCTCCATTGTGTCATCACAATGCCTAATTGTGTCATCATAGTGCTCCCTGGTGACATCACAGTGCTCATTTTTATCATCACAGTGATCCATTGTCTCATCACAGAGCTCCTTTGTGTCATCACTGTGCTCTAATATGACATCTCAGTGCTCCATTGTGATATCACAGTGCTCTATTGAGTCATCATAGTGCTCCATTGTGGCATTACAGTGCTCCATTGTGATATCACAGTCTTCCATTGTGTCATTACAGCGCTCCATTGTGCCATTACAGAGCTCCCTTATTTTTCACAGTGCTGCAGTGTGACAGCAGAGTGCTCCATTCGTCCTCACATAGGTCCATTGTGTAATCACAGTGCTCCTTTGTATAATCACAGTGGTCCATTGCGTAATCACAGTGTACAATTATGTCATCACAGTGCTGCATTTTGTCATCACAGTGATCCATTGTGCCATCACATTGCTCCAATTTGTCATTATAGAGCGCCACTGTTCATCACAGTGCTCCAGTGTGATATCTGAGTGCTGCATAGTGTCCTCACATAGCTCCACTGTGTAATCACAGTGCTCCATTGTATAATCACAGTGCTCCATTGTGTCATCACATTGCTCCATTGTGTCATCACAGTTCTCAATTGTATCATCACAGAGGTCCATTGTGTCATCAGAGTGCTCCATTGTGTCATCACAGTGCTCCATTGTGTCATTACAGAGCACCACTCTTCATCACAGTGCTCCAGTGTGACATCTGAGGGCTCCATTGTGTCCTCTCATAGCTCCATTGGGTAATCACAGTGCTCCATTGTATAATCACAGTGCTCCATTGTGTGATCACATTGCTCCATTGTGTCATCCCAGTGCACCACTACGTAAACGCAGTGCTCAATTTTGTCATCACAGTGATCCATTGAGTCATTACAGTGCTCCATTGTGTAATCACAGAGCTTCATTGTGTCATCACAGTGCTCCATTGTGTCCTCACATAGCTCCATTGTGTAATAACTGTGCTTCATTGTATAATTACAGTGCTCCATTGTGTCATCACATTACTCCCATTGTGTCATCACAGTACTCAATTGTGTAATCACAGAGATCCAATGTGTCATCACAGTGCTCCATTGTGTCATCATAATGCTCCATTGTGTCATCACAGTGCACCATTGTGTTATCAGAGTGCTCCACTGTATCATCATCGTGCTCCATTGTGTCATCACAGTGCTCCATTGTGTGCTCACATAGCTCCATTGTGTAATAACAGTGCTTCATTGTATAATCACAGTGCTCCATTGTGTCATCACATTGCTCCATTGTGTCGTCAGAGTGCTCCATTGTGTCATCACAGTGGTCCATTTTGTCATCACAGTGCTCCAATATGTCAATACAGTGATCAATTGTGTCATCACAGTGCACAATTGTGTTATCACAGTGCTACACTGTGTCATCACAGTGTTCCATTGTGACACCACAGTGCTCTATTGTGTCATCACAGTTTTCCACTGTGTCACCACAATGATCTAATGTGTCATCACAGTCCTCCATTGTGTCATCACAGTGCACCAATTTGTCATCACAGACTCCATTGTGTCATCATAGTGCTCCATTTTGTCATCACAGACTCCATTGTGTCATCAGAGTGCTCCATTTTGTCATCACAAATCTCCATTGTGTCATTAAAGGCCACCACTGTGTCATCACAGTGCTTCATTATGTCATCACAATGCTCCATTGTGTCATCACAATGCCTCATTGTGTTATCACAGTGCTCCATTGTGTCATCACAGTGATCCATTGTCTAATCATAGTCATCCATTGTGACATTACTGTGTTCCATAGTGACAACACAATGCTCCATTGAGATATCACAGTGCTCCATTGTATCATCACAGTGCTCCATTGTGTCATGACAGTGCTCCTTTTTGTCCTCACATAGCTCCATTGTGTCATCACAGTGCTCCTTTGTGTCATCACAGTGATCCATTGTTTCCTCACAGTGCTCCATTGTGTCATCACAGTGCTCCATTGTGTCATCACAGTGCACCATTGTGTTATCACAGTGCTCCACTGTGTCCTCATAGTGCTCCTTTGTGTTATCACAGTTTCTCCGTTTTGTCATCACAGTGTTCCACTGTGTGATCACAATGATCTATTGTGTCATCACCGTGCTCCACTGTGTCATCACAGTCCTCCATTGTGTCATCACCGAGCTACACTCTGTCATGATAGTGCTCCATTTTGTCATCACAGATCTCCATTGTGTCATCACAGTGCTCCATTGTGTCATCACAGTGCTCAATTGTGTCATCACAGAGGTCCATTGTCTCATCAGAGTGCTCCATTGTGTCATCACAGTGCACCATTATGAAAACGCAGTGCTCAGTTTTGTCATCATAGTGAACCATTGTGTCCTTACAGTGCTCAATTGTGTAATCACAGAGATCCATTGTGTCATCACAGTGCTCCATTGTATCATCACAATGCACCATTGTGTTATCACAGTGCTCCACTGTGTCATCATCTTTCTCCATTGTGTCATCAGAGTGCTCCATTGTGTCATCACAAAACTCCATTGGTCATCACAGTGCTCCAATGTGTCAACACAGTGCTTCATTATGTTATCACAATGCTCCATTGTGCCATCACAATGCCTCATTGTGTCATCACAGTGCTCCGTTGTGTCATCACAATGCTCCATTGTGTCATCACAGTGATCCATTTTGTCATCATAGTGCTCCATTGTGTCATCACAGTGTTTCATTTTGACATCACAGTCCTCCATTTTGTCATCACAGTGCTCCATTATATAATCTCAGAGCCCCATTGTGTCATCACAGATCTGCATTGTGTCATCACAATGCTCTATTGTGGTATCACAATGCTCCCTTGTGTCATCACAGTGCTCCATTGTGTTATCACAGTGCTCCACTGTGTCAACACAGTGCTCATTATATCATCAAAATGCTCCATTGTGTCACCACAGTGCTCCATTGTGTCATGACCATGCTCCATTGTGTCATCCCAGTGATCCATTGTCTCATCATAGTGCTCCATTGTGTCATCACAGTGCACCATTATGACAACGCAGTGCTCAGTTTTGTCATCATAGTGAACCATTGTGTCCTTACAATGCTCAATTGTGTAATCACAGAGATCCATTGTGTCATCACAGTGCTCCATTGTGTCATCACAATGCTCCATTGTGCCATCACAATGCCTCATTGTGTCATCACAGTGCTCCGTTGTGACATCACAATGCTCCATTGTGTCATCACAGTGATCCATTTTCTCATTATAATGCTCCATTGTGTCATCACAGTGTTTCATTGTGACATCACAGTCCTCCATTTTGTCATCACAGTGCTCCATTGTATAATCACAGAGCCCCACTGTGTCATCACAGATCTCCATTGTGTCATCACAATGCTCTATTGTGGTATCACAATCCTCCCTTGTGTCATCAGAGTGCTCCAATGTGTTATCACAGTGCTCCACTGTGTCATCACAGTGCTCATTATATCATCAAAATGCTCCATTGTGTCACCACAGTGCTCTATTGTGTCATGACCATGCTCCATTGTGTCATCCCAGTGATCCATTGTCTCATCATAGTGCGCCATTCTGTCATCACAGTGGTCTATTTCATCATCATAGTGCTCCATTTTGTCATCACAGTGCTCCAATATGTCATCACAGTGCTCCAATGTGTCATCACAGTGATCCACTGTGTCATCACAGTGCTCCATTGTGTCATCACAGTGATCCATTGTCTTATCATAGTGCTCCATTGTGTCATCACAGTGTTTCTTTGTGACATCAGAGTGCTCGATTGTGTCATCACTGTACTCCATTGTGTCATCACATAGCTCCGTTGTGACATCACATGGTGACTTCAGAGTCCTCCCTTGTGTCATCACAGTGCTCCATTGTATAATCTTAGTGCCCCATTGTGTCATCACAGATCTGTGTTGTGTCATCACAATGCTCTATTGTGGTATCACAATGCTCCCTTGTGTCATCACAGTGCTCCATTGTGTTCATCACAGTGCTCCACTGTGTCATCACAGAGCTCATTATATCATCAAAATGCTCCATTGTGTCACCACAGTGGTGACATCTCAGTGTCCTTTCTCACATACCCATTGTGTCATCACAGTGCTCCATTGTGATAACGCAGTGCTCAGTTTTGTCATCATAGTGAACCATTGTGTCCTTACAGTGCTCAATTGTGTCATCACAGAGATCCATTGTGTCATCACAGTGCTCCATTGTGTCATCACAATGCTCCATTGTATCATCACAATGCACCATTGTGTTATCACTGTGCTCCACTGTGTCATCATCGTTCTCCATTGTGTCATCAGAGTGCTTCATTGTGTCATCACAAAACTCCATTGGTCTTCACAGTGCTCCAATGTGTCATCACAGTGCTTCACTATGTCATCACAATGCTCCATTGTGCCATCACAATGCCTCCTTGTGTCATCACAGTGCTCCGTTGTGACATCACAATGCTCCATTGTGTCATCACAGTGATCCATTTTCTCATCCTAGTGCTCCATTGTGTCATCACAGTGTTTCATTGTGACATCACAGTCCTCCATTTTCTCATCACAGTGCTCCATTGTATAATCACAGAGCCCCACTGTGTCACACAGATCTCCATTGTGTCATCACAATGCTCTATTGTGGTATCACAATGCTCCCTTGTGTCATCAGAGTGTTCCAATGTGTTATCACAGTGCTCCACTGTGTCATCACAGTGCTCATTATTTCATCAAAATGTTCCATTGTGTCACCACAGTGCTCCATTGTGTCATGACCATGCTCCATTGTGTCATCCCAGTGATCCATTGTCTCATCATAGTGCGTCATTGTGTCATCACAGTGGTCTATTTCATCATCATATTGCTCCATTTGTCATCACAGTGCTCCAATATATCATCACAGTCATCAATTGTGTCATCACAGTGCTCCATTGTGTCATCACAGTGCTCCAATGTGTCATCACAGTGATCCATTGTGTCATCACAGTGCTCCATTGTGTCATCACAGTGATCCATTGTCTTATCATAGTGCTCCATTGTGTCATCACTGTGATTCATTTTGACATCAGAGTGCTCGATAGTGTCATCACTGTACTACATTGTGTCATCACAGAGCTCCGTTGTGACATCACATGGTGACATCAGAGTCCTCCCTTGTGTCATCACAGTGCTCCATTGTATAATCTCAGAGCCCCATTGTGTCATCACAGATCTGCATTGTGTCATCACAATGCTCTATTGTGGTATCACAATGCTCCCTTGTGTCATCAGAGTGCTCCATTGTGTTATCACAGTGCTCCACTGTGTCATCACAGTGCTCATTATATCATCAAAATGCTCCATTGTGTCACCACAGTGCTCCATTGTGTCATGACCATGCTCCATTGTGTCATCCCAGTGATCCATTGTCTCATCATAGTGCGTCATTCTGTCATCACAGTGGTCTATTTCATCATCATAGTGCTCCATTTTGTCATCACAGTGCTCCAATATATCATCACAGTCATCAATTGTGTCATCACAGTGCTCCATTTTGTCATCACAGTGCTCCAATGTGTCATCACAGTGATCCATTGTGTCATCACAGTGCTCCATTGTGTCATCACAGTGATCCATTGTCTTATCATAGTCCTCCATTGTGTCATCACAGTGTTTCATTGTGACATCAGAGTGCTCGATTGTGTCATCACTGTACTACATTGTGTCATCACAGAGCTCCGTTGTGACATCACATGGTGACATCAGAGTCCTCCCTTGTGTCATCACAGTGCTCCATTGTATAATCTCAGAGCCCCATTGTGTCATCACAGATCTGCATTGTGTCATCACAATGCTCTATTGTGGTATCACAATGCTCCCTTGTGTCATCACAGTGCTCCATTGTGTTATCACAGTGCTCCACTGTGTCATCACAGTGCTCATTATATCATCAAAATGCTCCATTGTGTCACCACAGTGCTCCATTGTGTCATGAGCATGCTCCATTGTGTCATCCCAGTGATCCATTGTCTCATCATAGTGCTCCATTGTGTCATCACAGTGCTTCCTTTTGTCAACACAGTGCTACACTGCGTCATTATAGTGCTCCACTTTTTTATTGAAGACACCATTTAGTCATCAGAGTGCTCCACTGTGTCATCACACAGCTCATTATATCATCAAAATGCTCCATTGGGTCACCATAGTGCTCCACTGTTTCATCATAGTGCTCCATTGTGTCATCACAGTGTTCTACTGTGTCATCACAATGATCTATTGTGTCATCACAGTGCTCCATTGTGTCATCACAGTGCTCCATTTTTTCATCACACTGCTACACTGTGTCATCATAGTGCTCGATTTTGTCATTACAGACTCCATTGTGTCATCACAGTGCCCCATTATGTCATCACAAATATCTATTGTGTCATCAAAGGGCTCCACTGTGTCATCGCAGTGCTTCATTATGTAATCCCAATGCTCCATTTTGTCATCACATTGCCTCATTGTGTCATCAGAGTGCTCCATTGTGATATCACAGTGCTCTATTGTGTCATCATAGAGCTCCATTGTGGCATTACAGTGCTCCATTGTGATATCACAGTCCTCCATTGTGTTAACACAGAGCTCCATTGTGTCATTACAGAGCTCCATTGTTAATCACAGTGCTCCAATTGATATCAGAGTGCTCCATTGTGTCCTCACATAGCTCCATTGTGTAATCACAGTGCTCCATTGTATATTCACAGTGCTCCATTGTGTCATCAGAGTTTACCATTATGTCATCACAGTGCTGCATTGTGTCATCACAGTGATCCATTGTGTCATCACAGTGCTCCATTGTGTCATTACAGAGCGCCACTGTTCATCACAGAGCTCCAGTGTGACATCTGAGGGCTACTTTGTGTCCTCACATACCTCCATTGTGTAATCACAGTGCTCCATTGTATAATCACAGTGCTCCATTGTGTGATCAAATTGCTCCATTGTGTCATCACAGTGCTCAATTGTGTCATCACAGAACTCCATTGTCTCATCAGAGTGCTCCATTGTGTCATCACAGTGCACCACTACGTAAACGCAGTGCTCAATTTTGTCATCACAGTGATCCATTGTGTCATTACTGTGCTCCATTGTGTAATCACAGAGCTTCATTGTGTCATCACAGTGCTCCATTGTGTCTTCACGTAGCTCCATTGTGTAATAACAGTGCTTCATTGTATAATCACAGTGCTCCATTGTGTCATCATATTGATCCATTGTGTCATCACAGTGCTCAATTGTATCATCACAGAGGTCCATTGTCTCATTAGAGTGCTCCTTTGTGTCATCACAGTGCACCATTACCTCAACGCAGTGCTCAGTTTTGTCATCACAATGATCCATTGTGTCATTACAGTGCTCCATTGTGTAATCAGAGAGATCCATTGTGTCATCAGAGTGCTCCATTTTGTCATCACAATGCTCCATTGTGTCATCACAGTGCTCCATTATGTCATCACAATACTCCATTTTATCATCACAATGCACGATTGTATTATCAGAGTGCTCCACTGTGTTATCATCGTGCTCTATTGTGTCAAAACAGTGCTCCATTGTGTCATCACAAAGCTCCATTGGTCATCACAGTGCTCCACTTTGTCATCACAGTGCTTCACTATGTCATCACAATGCTCCATTTAGCCATCACAATGCCTCATTATGTCATCACAGTGCTCCATTGTAACAAAACAGTGCTCCATTGTGTCATCACAGTGCTCGATTTTGTCATCACTGAGTTCCGTTTTGTCATGACATTGCTCCATTGTGACAACACAGAGGTCCATTGTGTCATCACAGTGCTCCATTGTGACATCACAGTGCGACATTGTGTCATCACAGGGATCCAATTTCTCATCAAAGGTCTCCATTGTCTCATCATAGTGCTCCATTGTGTCATCACAGTGCTCCATTGTGTCATCACAGTGCTCCATTTTGTCATCACAGTGCTCCAATGTATCATCACATTGATCAATTGTGTCATCACATTGCACAATTGTGTTATCACAGTGCTCCACTGTGTCATCATAGTGCTCCATTGTGTTATCACAGTGCTCCCTTGTGTCATCACAGTGTTCGAAAGTGTGATCACAATGATCTATTGTGTCATCACAGTGCTCCATTGTGACATCATAGTGCTCCATTGTGTCATCACAGTGCTACACTCTGTCATGATAGTGCTCCAATTTGTCATCACAGATCTCCATTGTGTCATCACAGTGCTCCATTGTGTCATCACAGTGCTCCACTGTGTCATCACAGTGCTTTGTTATGTCATGACAATGCTCTGATGTTTCATCACAATGCCTCATTGTGTCATCAGAGTGCTCCGTTTTAACATAACAGGGCTCCATTGTGTCATCACAGTGATCCATTGTTTCATTAAAGTGCTTCATTATGTCATCACCGTTCTCCATTGAGTCATCACAATGCCTCATTGTGTCATCAGAGTGCTCCATTGTGACATCATAGTGTTCCATTGTGTCATCACAGTGCTCCACTGTGTCATCACAGTGCTTCATTATGTAATCTCAATGCTCCATTTTGTCATCACACTGCCTCATTGTGTCATCACGGTGCTCCATTGTGACATCACAGAGCTCCATTGTGTCATCACAGTGCTCCAATGTGACATCTCAGTGCTCCATTGTGATATCACAGACCTCTATTGTGTCATCACAGTGCTCCATTGTGGCTTTACAGTGCTCCATTGTGATATCACAGTCATCCATTGTGTCATTACAGAGCTCCATTGTGCCATTACAGAACTCATTCTTATTCACAGTGCTGCAGTGTGACATCAGAGTGCTCCATTAGTCCTCACATAGCTCCATTGTGTAATCACAGTGATCCTTGTATAATCACAGTGGTCCATTGCGTCATCACAGTGCACAATTATGTCATCACAGTGCTGCATTTTGTCATCACAGTGATCCATTGTGTCATCACAGTGCTCCATTTTGTCATTATAGAGTGCCACTCTTCATCATTGTGTTCCAGTGTGACATCTAAGTGCTCCATTGTGTCCTCACGTAGCTCCATTGTGTAATAACAGTGCTTCATTGTATAATCACAGTGCTCCATTGAGTCATCACATTGCTGCATTGTGTCATCACAGTGCTCAATTGTTTCATCACCTAGGTCCATTGTCTCATCAGAGTGCTCCATTGTGTCATCACAGTGCACCATTACGTCAACGCAGTGCTCAGTTTTGTCATCAAAGTGATCCATTGTGTCATTACGGTGCTCAATTGTGTAATCACAGAGATCCACTGTGTCATCATAGAGCTCCATTGTGTCATCACAATGCTCCATTGTGTCAACACAGTGCACGATTTTGTTATCATAGTACTCCACTGTGTCATCATCGTGCTCCATTGTGTCATCACAGTGCTCCATTGTGTCATCACGAAGCTCTACTGGTCATCACAGTGCTCCAATGTGTCATCACAGTGCTTCATTATGTCATCACAATGCTCCATTGTGCCGTTACAATGCCTCATTTTGTCATCACAGTGCTATATTGTGACTTCAGAGTGCTCCATTGTGTCATCATAGTGCTCCATTTTGTCATCAGAGAGCTCCGTTTTGTCATCACAATGCTCCATTGTGACATCACAGAGCTCCATTGTGTCATCACAGGGATCCAATTTCTCATTAAAGTGCTCCATTGTATCATCACAGTGCTCCATTGTGACATCACAGTGCTCCATTGTGTCATCACCGTGCTCCATTATGTCATCACAGTGATTGATTGTCTCATCTTAGTGCTCCCTTGTGTAATCACAGTGTTCCATTGTGTCATCACAGAGCTCCATTGTGACATCAGAGTGCTCCATTGTGTCCTCACAGATTTCCATTGAGTAATTACAGTGCTCCATTATGACATCACAGTGCTCCATTGTGTCATCACAGTGATCCATTGTGTCATCACAGTGATCCATTGTCTCATCACAGTGCTCAGTTGTGTCATCACAGTGTTTCATTTTTATATCACAGTGCTCGATTGTGTCATCACAACGCTCTATTGTGTCATCACAGAGCTACGTTGTGTCATCACATTATGACATCACAGACCTCCATTATGTCATCACAGTGCTCCATTGTTTAATCACAGAGCCTCATTGTGTCATCACAGATCTCCATTGTGTCATCACAATGCTCTATTGTGGCATCACAGAGCTCCCTTGTGTCATCACAGTGCTCCATTGTGTTATCAACGTGCACCACTGTGTCATCACCGTGCTCCATTATGTCATCACAGTGCTCCATTGTGTCATCACATTGCACCATTGTGTTATCATAGTGCTCCACTGTGTCATCATCGTGCTCCATTGTGTCATTACAAAGCTCCATTGGTCATCACAGTGCTCCACTCTGTCATCACAGTGCTTCACTATGTCATCACAATGCTCCATTTAGCCATCACAGTGCCTCATTATGTCATCACAGTGCTCCATTGTGTCATCACATTGCACCATTGTGTTATCATAGTGCTTCACTGTGTCATCATCGTGCTCCATTGTGTCATTACAAAGCTCCATTGTGACAAAACAGTGCTCCATTGTGTCATCACAGTGCTCGATTTTGTCATCACTGAGCTCCGTTTTGTCATGATATTGCTCCATTGTGACAACACAGAGCTCCATTGTGTCATCACAGTGCTCCATTGTGACATCACAGTGCGACATTGTGTCATCACAGGGATCCAATTTCTCATCAAAGTGCTCCATTGTCTCATCATAGTGCTCCATTGTGTCATCACAGTGCTTCGTTATGTCATCACAATGCTCTGATGTTTCATCACAATGCCTCATTGTGTCATCAGAGAGCTCCGTTTTAACATATCAGGGCTCCATTGTGTCATCACAGTGATCCATTGTTTCATCAAAGTGCTTCATTAGGTCATCACAGTGCTCCATTGTGACAACAAAGAGCTCCATTGTGTCATCACAGTGCTCCATTGTGACATCACAGTGCGACATTGTGTCATCACAGGGATCCAATTTCTCATCAAAGTGCTCCATTGTCTCATCATAGTGCTCCATTGTGTCATCACAGTGCTCCATTGTGTCATCACAGTGCTCCATTTTGTCATCACAGTGCTCCAATTTGTCATCACATTGATCAATTGTGTGATCACAGTGCACAATTGTGTTATCATAGTGCTCCACTGTGTCATCATAGTGCTCCATTGTGTTATCATAGTGCTCCCTTGTGTCATCACAGTGTTCTTCAGTGTGATCACAATGATCTATTGTGTCATCACAGTGCTCAATTGTGTCATCACTGTGCTAAACTCTGTCATGATAGTGCTCCATTGTGTCATCACAGTGCTCCATTGTGTCATCACAATGCCTCATTGTGTCATCAGAGTGCTCCATTGTGACATCATAGTGCTCCATTGTCTCATCACAGTGCTCCACTGTGTCATCTCAGTGCTTCATTATGTAATCTCAATGCTCCATTTTGTCATCACAATACCTCATTGTGTCATCACCGTGCTCCATTGTGACATCACAGAGCTCCATTGTGTCATCACAGTGCTCCAATGTGACATCTCAGTGCTCCATTGTGATATCACAGTGCTCTATTGTGTCATCACCTTGCTCCATTGTGGCTTTACAGTGCTCCATTGTGATATCACAGTCATCCATTGTGTAATTACAGAGCTCCATTGTGCCATTACAGAGCTCATTCTTATTCACAGTGCTCCAGTGTGACATCAGAGTGTTCCATTGGTCCTCACATAGCTCCATTGTGTAATCACAGTGCTCCTTGTATAATCACAGTGGTCCATTGCGTCATCACAGTGCACAATTATGTCATCACAGTGCTGCATTTTGTCATCACAGTGATCCATTGTGTCATCAGAGTGCTCCATTTTGTCATTATAGAGCGCCACTCTTCATCATTGTGCTCCAGTGTGACATCTGCGTGCTCCATTGTGTCCTCACGTAGCTTCATTGTGTAATAACAGTGCTTCATTGTATAATCACAGTGCTCCATTGTGTCATCACAGTGCTCAATTGTGTCATCACCTAGGTCCATTGTCTCATCAGAGTGCTCCATTGTGTCATCACAGTGCACCATTACGTCAACGCAGTGCTCAGTTTTGTCATCAAAGTGGTCCATTGTGTCATTACAGTGCTCAATTGTGTAATCACAGAGATCCATTGTGTCATCATAGTGCTCCATTGTGTCAACACAATGCTCCATTGTGTCAACACAGTGCACGATTTTGTTATCACAGTACTCCACTGTGTCATCATCGTGCTCCATTGTCTCATCACAGTGCTCCATTATGTCTTCACAATGCTCCACTGTGTCATCACAGTGCCCCTTTGTATCGATATACAACACCATTATGTCATCAGAGTGCACCATTGTCTCATCACAGTGCTCCATTGTGATATCACAGTGCTCCATTGTATCATCACAGAGCTCCATTGTGTCATCACAAAGATCCATTGTGTCATGACAGTGATCCATTGTGTCATCACAGTGTTCCATTGTGACACCACAGACCTCCATTGTGTCATCACAGATCTCCATTATGACATCAGAGTGCTCCATTGTGACATCATAGTGCTCCATTGTGTCAACACAGTGCTCCATTGTGTCATCACAGTGCTCCAATATGTCACCATATTGCTCCATGATATCATCACAATGCTCCATTGTGTCATGACAATGCTCCATTGTGTTATCACAGTGCTCCACTGTTTCATTACAGTGCACGATTGTGTCATCACAGTGCTCCATTGTGTCATCACAAAGCTCCATTGTGTCATCACAGTGCTCCACTGTGTCATCACAGAGCTCCATTATTTCATCACAATGCTCCAATGTGTCTTCACAATGCTCCAATTTGTCATCACAGTGCTCTATTGTAAGATCATAGTGCTCCATTGTGACATAACAGTGCTCCATTGTGTCATCAGAGTGCTCCATTGTGTCATTACAGTGATCCATTGTATCATCCCATAGCTCCATTGTGTCATTACAGTGTTCCGTGATTCATCACAGAGTTCCCTTGTGTCATCACAGTGCTACCTTGCGTAAACACAGTGCTCCTTGTCTCATCACAGTGATCCATTGTGTCATCACAGTGAACCATTATGACATCACAGTGCTCTATTATGTCATCACAGTGCTCTATTGTGTCATCACAGTGCTCCACTGTGTCATCATAGTGCTCCATTGTGTTATCACAATTCTCCAAGTGTCATTAGAGTGTTCCACTGTGTCATCACAATGATCTATTGTGTCATCACAGGGCTCCACTGTGTCATGATAGTACTCCATTTTGTCATCACAGATCTCCATTGTGTCATCACACTGCTTCATTGTGTCATCACAATGCTCCATTGTGTCATCTCAATGCATCATCGTGTCATCAGAGTGCTCCATTGTGACATCACAGTGCACCATTGTGTCATCACAGTGCTACACTGTGTCATCACAGTGCTTCATTGTGTCATCACAATGCTCCATTGTGTCATCTCAATGCCTCATCGTGTCATCAGAGTGCTCCATTGTGACATCACAGTGCACCATTGTGTCATCACAGTACTCCACTGTGTCATCATCGTGCTCCATTGTGTCATCACAATGCTCCTTTGTGTCATCACTAAGCTCCACTGGTCATCACAGTGCTCCAATGTGTCATCACAGTGCTTCATTATGTCATCACAATGCTCCATTGTGCCGTCACAATGCCTTATTTTGTCATCACAGTGCTATATTGTGACTTCAGAGTGCTCATTGTGTCATCACAGTGCTCCATTTTGTCATCAGATAGCTCCGTTTTGTCATCACAATGCCCTTTTGGGACCCCCCGAAGCTCCATTGTGTCATCACAGATCCAATTTCCACAAAGTGCTCCATTGTGTCATCACAGTGCTCCATTGTGACATCACAGTGCTCCATTGTGTCATCACAGTGCTCCATTGTGTCATCACAGTGATCCATTTTTTTTTTTTTTTTTTTTTTTTTTTTTTATTTTTTTTTTTTTTTTTATAAACTCTTTTTTTTTTTTTTTTTCTTTTTTTAATTTTTCTTTTTTTTTTTTTTTTTTTTTTTTTTTTTATTATTTTCTTTTTTTTTTTTCCTTTTTTTTTTTTTTTTTTTTTTTTTTTTTTTATTTTTTTTTTTTTTTCAATTTTTCTTTTTTTTTTCATCATTTTTTTTTTTTTTTTTTTAATTGTTTCGATTGTGTCATCACAATGTTCTATTGTGTCATCACATTATGACATCACAGACCTCCATTATGTCATCACATTTTCCATTGTTTAATCACAGAACCTCATTGTGTCATCACAGATCTCCATTGTGTCATCAAAATGCTCTATTGTGGCATCACAGTGCTCCCTTGTGGTATCACCGTGCTCCATTGTGTTATCACCGTGCTCCACTGTGTCATCACCGTGCTCCATTATGTCATCATAGTGATCCATTGTCTCATCATAGTGCTCCCTTGTGTAATCACAGTTTTCAATTGTGTCATCACAGAGCTCCGTTTTGTAATCACAATGCTCCATTGTGACATCACAGAGCTCCATTGTGTCATCACAGGGATCCAATTTCTCATCAAAGTACTCCATTCTGTCATCACAGTGCTCCATTGTGACATCTAGGTGCTCCATTGTGCCATTACCGTGCTCCATTATGTCATCGCAGTGATCCATTGTCTCATCATAGTGCTCCCTTGTGTCATCACAGTGCTCCATTGTGTCATCACAGAGCTTCATTTTTCATCAGAATGCTCCATTGTGACATCAGAGTGCTCCATTATGTCCTCACAGATTTCCATTGAGTAAGCACAGTGCTCCATTGTGTCATCACAGAGCTCCATTGTATCATCATAGATCTCCATTGTATCCTTAAATTCTCCATTTTGTCATCATAGTGCTCCATTGTGACATCACAGTGCTCCATTGTGTCATCACAGTGTTCGATTGTGTCATCACAGTGCTACATTGTGTCATCACAGAGCTATGTTGTATCATCACATTATGACATCACAGACCTCCATTATGTCATCACAGTGCTCCATTGTTTAATCACACAGCCCCATTGTGTCATCACAGATCTCCATTGTGTCATCACAATGCTCTATTGTGGCATCATAGTGCTCCCTTGTGTCATCACAGTGCTCCATTGTGTTATCACGGTGCTCCAGTGTGTCATCACAGTGCTCATTATATCATCAAAATGCTCCATTGTGTCACCACAGTTCTCCATTTTATCATGACCGTGCTCCATTGTGTCATACCAGTGATGTATTATCTCATCATAGTGCTCTATAGAGTCATCTATGTGCTCCATTGTCTCATCATAGTGCTCCATTGTGCCATCACAGTGCTCCATTGTGTCATCATAGTGCTCCATTTTGTCATCACAGTGCTCCAATTTGTCATTACAGTGATCAATTGTGTCATCACAGTCCACAATTGTGTTATCACAGTGCTCCACTGTGTCATCACAGTATTCCATTGTGTCATCACAGTGCTCCATTGTGTCATCACAGTGTTCCACTGTGTCACCACAATGATCTAATGTGTCATCACAGTCCTCAATTGTGTCATCACAGTGCTCATTTTTCATCACAGTGCTACACTGTGTCATCATAGTGCTCCATTTTGTCATCACAGACTCCATTGTGTCATCACAGTGCTCCATTGTGTCATCACAAATCTACATTGTGTCATTAAAGGCATCCACTGTGTCATCACAGTGCTTCATTATATCATCACAATGTTCCATTGAGTCATCACAATGCCTTATTGTGTCATCACAGTGCTCCATTGTGTCATCACAGTGATCCATTGTCTAATCATAGTGCTCCATTGTGACATCACTGTTCCCCATAGTGACAACACAATGCTCCATTGTGATATCACAGTGCTCCATTGTATCATCACAATGCTCCATTGTGTCATCACAGTGCTCCTTTTTGTCCTCACATAGCTCCATTGTGTCATCACAGTGCTCCTTTGTAATATTACCGTGCTCCATTGTCTCATCACAGTGCTCCATTGTGTCATCACAGTGATCCATTGTTTCCTCACAGTGCTCCATTGTGTCATCACAGTGCTCCATTGTGTCATCATAGTGCACCATTGTGTTATCACAGTGCTTATTTATGTTATCACAATGCTCCATTGTTCCATCACAATGCCTCATTGTGTCATCATAGTGCTCTGTTGTGACATCACAGTGCTCCATTGTGTCATCACAGTGATCCATTTTCTCATCATAGTGCTCCATTGTATCATCACAATGTTTCATTGTGACAACACAGAGCTCCATTATTTCATCACAATGCTCCATTGTGCCTTCACAATGCTCCATTGTGTCATCACAGTGCTCCATTGTAACATCACAGTGCTCCATTATGTCTTCACAATGCTCCACTATGTCATCACAGTGCTCCATTGTATCGACATACTACACCATTATGTGATCAGTGTGCACCATTGTCTCATCACAGTGCTCCATTGTGATATCACAGTGCTCCATTGTATCATCACAGAGCTCCATTGTGTCATCACAGTGATACATTGTGTCATCACAGTGTTCAATAGTGACACCACAGAGCTCCATTGTGTCATCACAGAGCTCCATTATGACATCAGAGTGCTCCATTGTGACATCACAGTGCTCCATTGTGTCATCACAGTGCTCCATTGTGTCTTCCCAGTGCTCCAATATGTCATCATATTGCTCCATGATATAATCACAATGCTCCATTGTGTCATGACAATGCTCCATTGTATCATCACAGTGCTCCACTGTGTCATCACATTGCTCGATTGTGACATAACACTGCTCCATTGTGTCATCACAGTGCTCGATTGTGTCATCACAGTGCTCGATTGTGTCCTCACAAAGCTCCATTGTGTCATCACAGTGCTCCACTGTGTCATCACAGTGCTCCATTATGTCATAACAATGCTCCATTCTGTCTTCACAATGCTCCATTGTGTCTTCACAATGCTTCATTGTGTCATCACAGTGATCCATTGTTTCATCACAGTGCTCCATTTTGACACCACAGAGCTCCCTTTTGTCATCACAGACCTCCAATGTGATATCAGTGTGCTCCATTGTGACAGCATAATGCTCCATTTTGTCAACACAGTGCTCCATTGTGTCATCACAGTGCTCCATTGTATCATCACAGTGATCCACTGTGTCATCCCAATAGCTCCATTGTGTCATCACATTGTTCTGTGATTCATCACAGAGTTGCCTTGTGTTATCACAGAGCTCCATTTTGTCATCACAAGGCTCCATTGTGTTATCACAGTGCTCAATTGTGTCATCACAGTGCTCCATTGTGTCATTACAGTGCTCCATTGTGTCATCACAGTGATCCACTGTGTCATCCCATAGCTCCATTGTGTCATCACATTGTTCTGTGATTCATAACAGAGTTCCCTTGTGTTATCACAGAGCTCCATTGTGTCATCACAATGCTCCATTGTGTCATCACAGTGCTCAATTGTGTCATCACAGTGCTCCATTGTGTCTATACAGAGCCCCATTGTGTCATCACAGTGCTCCACTGTGTCATCGCAGTGGTCCAATATGTCAACACAAGGTTCCATTGTGTCATCACAGTGCTCCATTGTGTTATCACAGAGCTTCAATTTGTCATCACAGTGCTCCACTGTGTCATAACAGTGGTCCATTATGTCATCACAATGCTGCATTGTGTCATCATGCTGCTCCATTGTCTCATTATAGTGCTCCATTGTGTAATTACAGAGCGCCACTGTTCATCACAGAGCTCCAGTGTGACATCAGAGTGCTCCATTGTGTCTCACACGTAGCTCTATTGTGTAATCACAGTGCTCCATTGTATAATCACAGTGCTCCATTGTGTCATCACATTGCTCCATTGTGTAATTACAGAGCGCCACTGTTCATTACAGAGCTCCAGTGTGACATCAGAATGCTCCATTGTGTCCTCACAGAGCTCCATTGTGTAATCACAGTGCTCCATTTTATAATCACAGTGATCCATTGTCTTATCACAGTGCTCCATTATGTCTTCACAATGCTCCACTGTGTCATCACAGTGCCCCTTTGTATCGACATACAACACCATTATGTCATCAGAGTGCACCATTGTCTCATCACAGTGCTCCATTGTGATATCACAGTGCTCCATTGTATCATCACAGAGCTCCATTGTGTCATCACAACGATCCATTGTGTCATCACAGTGATCCATTGTGTCATCACAGTGTTCCATTGTGACACCACAGACCTCCATTGTGTCATCACAGATCTCCATTATGACATCAGAGTGCTCCATTGTGACATCATAGTGCTCCATTGTGTCAACACTGTGCTCCATTGTGTCATCACAGTGCTCCAATATGTCACCATATTGCTCCATGATATCATCACAATGCTCCATTGTGTCATGACAATGCTCCATTGTGTTATCACAGTGCTCCTCTGTTTCATTACAGTGCACGATTGTGTCATCACAGTGCTCCATTGTGTCATCACAAAGCTCCATTGTGTCATCACAGTGCTCCACTGTGTCATCACAGAGCTCCATTATTTCATCACAATGCTCCAATGTGTCTTCACAATGCTCCAATTTGTCATCACAGTGCTCTATTGTAAGATCACAGTGCTCCATTGTGACATAACAGTGCTCCATTGTGTCATCACAGTGCTCCATTGTGTCATTACAGTGATCCATTGTATCATCCCATAGCTCCATTGTGTCATTACAGTGTTCCGTGATTCATCACAGAGTTCCCTTGTGTCATCACAGTGCTCCATTGCGTAAACACAGTGCTCCTTTGTCTCATCACAGTGATCCATTGTGTCATCACAGTGAACCATTATGACATCACAGTGCTCTATTATGTCATCACAGTGCTCTATTGTGTCATCACAGTGCTCCACTGTGTCATCATAGTGCTCCATTGTGTTATCACAGTTCTCCAAGTGTCATTAGAGTGTTCCACTGTGTCATCACAATGATCTATTGTGTCATCACAGGGCTCCACTGTGTCATGATAGTACTCCATTTTGTCATCACAGATCTCCATTGTGTCATCACACTGCTTCATTGTGTCATCACAATGCTCCATTGTGTCATCTCAATGCCTCATCGTGTCATCAGAGTGCTCCATTGTGACATCACAGTGCACCATTGTGTCATCACAGTGCTCCACTGTGTCATCACAGTGCTTCATTATGTCATCTCAATGTTCCATTGTGTCATCAAAATGCCTCATTGTGTCATCCCAGTGCTCCATTGTGACATAACAGTGCTCCATTTTGTCATCACAGTGATCCATTGTCTCATCACAGAGCTCATTTGTGTCATCGCAGTGCTCCATTGAGACATCACAGTGCTCCATTGTGATATCACATTGCTCTATTGTGTCATCACAGTGCTCCATTGTGGCATCACAGTGCTCCATTGTGACATCCCAGTGCTCCATTGTGATATCACAGTGCTCTATTGTGTCATCATATTGCTCCATTGTGTCATTACTGTGCTCCATTGTGATATCACAGTCCTCCATTGTGTCATCACAGAGCTCCATTGTGTAATCACAGTGCTCCATTGTATAATCACAGTGCTCCATTGTGTCATCACAGTGCTCCATTGTGTCATCACAGAGCTCCATTGTCTAATCAGAGTGCTCCAATTTGTCATCACATTGCACCATTATGTCATCACAGTGCTCCATTGTGTCATCACAGTGATACATTGTGTCATTACAGTGCTCCATTGTGTCATCACAGAGATCCATTGTGTCATAATAGAACTCCATTGTGTCATCACAATGCTACATTGTGTCATCACAGTGCTCCATTGTGGTATCACAGTGCTCCATTCTGACATCACAGTGCTCCATTTTGATATCACAGTGCTCGATTGTGTCATCACATTGCTCCATTGTGTCATTACAGTGCTCCATTGTGATATCACAGTGCTCTATTGTGTCATTACAGAGCTCTATTGTGTCATTACAGAGCTCCATTGTTTATCACAGTTTTCCAGTGTGACATCAGAGTGCTCCATTGTGTCCTCATAAATCTCAATTGTGTAATCACAGTGCTCCATTGCGTCATCACAGTGCTCCATTGTGTAATAACAGAGCGCCACTCTTCATCACATTGCTCCAGTGTGACATCAGAATGATCCATTGTGTCCTCACATAGCTCCATTGTGTAAAGACAGTGCTCCATTGTATAATCACAGTGCTCCATTGTGTCCTCACATAGCTCCATTGTGTAAACACAGTGCTCGATTGTATAATCACAGTGCTCCATTGTGTCATCACATTGCTCCATTGTGTAATTAGAGAGCACGACTGTTCATCACAGACCTCCAGTGTGACATCAGAATGCTACATTGTGTCCTCACATAGCTCCATTGTGTAATCACAGTGCTCCATAGTATAAACACAGTACTCAATTGTGTCATCATAGAGCTACATTGTCTCATCAGAGTGCTACCTTGTGTCATCACAGAGCTCCACTTATGTCATAACAATGCTCCATTGTGTCTTCACAATGCTCCATTGTGTCTTCACAATTCTCCATTGTGTCATCACAGTGATCCATTGTGTCATCACAGTGCTCCATTTTGACACCACAGAGCTCCATTTTGTCATCACAGAGCTCCAATGTGACATAAGAGAGCTCCATTGTGTCATCACAATGCTCCAATGTGTGTCATCACAGTGATCCACTGTGTCATCCCCATAGCTCCATTGTGTCAACACAGTGTTCCGTGATTCATCACAGAGTTCCCTTGTGTTATCACAGAGCTCCATTGTGTCATCACAATGCTCCATTGTGTCATCACAGTGCTCAATTGTGTCATCACAGTGCTCCACTGTGTCATCACAGTGCTCCACTGTGTCATCACAGAGCTCCATTATGTCATCACAATGCTCCAATATGTCTTCACAATGCTCCATTTTGTCATCACAGTGCTCTATTGTAACATCACAGTGCTCCATTGTGTCATCACAGTGATCCATTGTATCATCACAGTGCTCCAACGTGTGATCACAGTGCTCCATCCATTGTGTCATTACAGTGCTCCATTGTGTCATCCCATAGCTCCATTGTGTCATTACAGTGTTCCGTGATTCATCACAGAGTTCCCTTGTGTCATCACAGTGCTCCATTGCGTAATCACAGTGCTCCTTTGTCTCATCACAGTGATCCATTGTGTCATCACAGTGGACCATTATGACAACACAGTGCTCTATTATGTCATCACAGTGATACATTGTGTCATCACAGTGCTCTATTGTGTCATCATGCACACAGTGCTCCACTGTGTCATCATAGTGCTCCATTGTGTTATCACAGTTCTCAAAGTGTCATCAGAGTGTTCCACTGTGTCATCACAATGATCTATTGTGTCATCACAGGGCTCCACTGTGTCATGACAGTTCTCCATTTTGTCATCACAGATCTCCATTGTGTCATCAAACTGCTTCATTGTGTCATCACAATGCTCCATTGTGTCATCTCAATGCCTCATCGTGTCATCAGAGTGCTCCATTGTGACATCACAGTGCACCATTGTGTCATCACAGTGCTCCACTGTGTCATCACAGTGCTTCATTATGTCATCTCAATTCTCCATTGTGTCATCACAATGCCTCATTTTGTCATCAGAGAGCTCCATTTTGACATCATACTGCTCCATTTTGACATCACAATGCTCCACTGTGTCATCACAGTGCTTCTTTATGTCATCTCAATGCTCCATTGTGTCATCAAAATGCCTCATTGTGTCATCGCAGTGCTCCATTGTGATATCACAGTGCTCCATTTTGTCATCACAGTGATTTATTGTCTCATCACAGAGCTCATTTGTGTCATCACAGTGCTCCATTGTGACATCACCGTGCTCCATTGTGATATCACATTGCTCTATTGTGTCATCACAGTGCTCCATTGTGGCATCACAGTGCTCCATTGTGACATCCCAGTGCTCCATTGTGATATCACAGTGCTCTATTGTGTCATCATATTGCTCCATTGTGTCATTACTGTGCTCCATTGTGATATCACAGTCCTCCATTGTGTCATTACAGATCTCCATTTTGTCTTTACAGAGGTCCATTGTTAATCACAGTTTTCCAGTGTGACATCAGAGTGCTCCATTGTGTCCTCACAAATCTCAATTGTGTAATCACAGTCCTCCATTGTGTCATCACTGTGCACCATTATGTCATCACAGTGTTCCATTGTGTCATCACAGTGATCCATTGTGTCATCATAGTGCTCCATTGTGTAATAACAGAGCGAAACTCTTCATCAAAGTGCTCCAGTGTGTCATCGGAGTGATCCATTGTGTCCTCACATAGCTCCACTGTGTAAACACAGTGCTCCATTGTATAATCACAGTGCTCCATTGTGTCATCACATTGCTCCATTGTGACATCACATTGCTCCATTGTGTCAACACAGTGCTCCATTGTGTCATCACAGTGCTCCAATATGTCACCATATTGCTCCATGGTATCATCACAATGCTCCATTGTGTCATGACAATGCTCCATTGTGTCATCACAGTGCTCCACTGTTTCATTACAGTGCTCGATTGTGTCATCACAATGCTCCATTGTGTCATCACAAAGCTCCATTGTGTCATCACAGTGCTCCACTGTGTCATCACAGAGCTCCATTATGTCATCACAATGCTCCAATGTGTCTTCACAATGCTCCATTTTGTCATCACAGTGCTCTATTGTAACATCACAGTGCTCCATTGTGTCATCACAGTGATCCATTGTATCATCACAGTGCTCCAACGTGTCATCACAGTGCTCCACTGTGACATAAGAGTGCTCCATTTTGTCATCCCATAGCTCCATTGTGTCATTACAGTGTTCTGTGATTCATCACAGAGTTCCCTTGTGTCATCACAGTGCTCCATTGCGTAATCACAGTGCTCCTTTGTCTCCTCACAGTGATTCATTGTGTCATCACAGTGGACCATTATGACATCACAGTGCTCTATTATGTCATCACAGTGATACATTGTGTCATCACAGTGCTCTATTGTGTCATCACAGTGCTCCACTGTGTCAGCACAGTGCTCCACTGTGTCATCACAGTGCTCCATTGTGTTATCACAGTTCTCAAAGTGTCATCAGAGTGTTCCACTCTGTCATCACAATGATCTATTGTGTCATCACAGGGCTCCACTGTGTCATGGTAGTACTCCATTTTGTCATCACAGATCTCCATTGTGTCATCACACTGCCTCATTTTGTCATCAGAGTGCTCCATTGTGTCATCTCAATGCCTCATCGTGTCATCAGAGTGCTCCATTGTGACATCACAGTGCACCATTGTGTCATCACAGTGCTCCACTGTGTCATCACAGTGCTTCTTTATGTCATCTCAATTCTCCATCGTGTCATCACAATGCCTCATTTGTCATCAGAGTGCTCCATTTTAACATCATACTGCTCCATTTTGACATCACAATGCTCCACTGTGTCATCACAGTGCTTCATTATGTCATCTCAATGCTCCATTGTGTCATCAAAATGACTCATTGTGTCATCGCCGTGCTCCATTGTGATATTACAGTGCTCCATTGTATCATCACTGAGCTCCATTGTGTCATCACAATGATCCATTGTGTCATCACAGTGATCCATTGTGTCATCACAGTGCCTCATTTTGACACCACAGAGCTACATTTTGTCATCACAGAGCTCCAATGTGACATCAGAGTGCTCCATTGTGACAGCATAGTGCTCCATTTTGTCAACACAGTACTCCATTGTGTCATACAGTGCTCCAATATGTCATCACATTGCTCTATGATATCATCACAATGCTCCATTGTGTCATGACAATGCTCCATTGTGTCATCACAGAGCTCCATTATGTCAACACAATGCTCCAATGTGTCTTCACAATGCTCCATTTTGTCATCACAGTGCTCTATTGTAACATCACAGTGCTCCATTGTGTCATCTCAGTGATCCATTGTATCATCACAGTGCTCCAACGTGTCATCACAGTGTTCCATTGTGACACCACAGACCTCCATTGTGTCATCACAAAGCTCCATTTTGTCTTTACAGAGGTCCATTGTTAATCACAGTTTTCCAGTGTGACATCAGAGTGCTCCATTGTGTCCTCACAAATCTCAATTGTGTAATCACAGTCCTCCATTGTGTCATCACTGTGCACCATTATGTCATCACAGTGTTCCATTGTGTCATCACAGTGATCCATTGTGTCATCATAGTGCTCCATTGTGTAATAACAGAGCGAAACTCTTCATCAAAGTGCTCCAGTGTGTCATCGGAGTGATCCATTGTGTCCTCACATAGCTCCACTGTGTAAACACAGTGCTCCATTGTATAATCACAGTGCTCCATTGTGTCATCACATTGCTCCATTGTGACATCACATTGCTCCATTGTGTCAACACAGTGCTCCATTGTGTCATCACAGTGCTCCAATATGTCACCATATTGCTCCATGGTATCATCACAATGCTCCATTGTGTCATGACAATGCTCCATTGTGTCATCACAGTGCTCCACTGTTTCATTACAGTGCTCGATTGTGTCATCACAATGCTCCATTGTGTCATCACAAAGCTCCATTGTGTCATCACAGTGCTCCACTGTGTCATCACAGAGCTCCATTATGTCATCACAATGCTCCAATGTGTCTTCACAATGCTCCATTTTGTCATCACAGTGCTCTATTGTAACATCACAGTGCTCCATTGTGTCATCACAGTGATCCATTGTATCATCATAGTGCTCCAACGTGTCATCACAGTGCTCCACTGTGACATAAGAGTGCTCCATTGTGTCATCACAGTGCTCCATTGTGTCATTACAGTGATCCATTGTGTCATCCCATAGCTCCATTGTGTCATTACAGTGTTCTGTGATTCATCACAGAGTTCCCTTGTGTCATCACAGTGCTCCATTGCGTAATCACAGTGCTCCTTTGTCTCCTCACAGTGATCCATTGTGTCATCACAGTGGACCATTATGACATCACAGTGCTCTATTATGTCATCACAGTGATACATTGTGTCATCACAGTGCTCTATTGTGTCATCACAGTGCTCCACTGTGTCAGCACAGTGCTCCACTGTGTCATCACAGTGCTCCATTGTGTTATCACAGTTCTCAAAGTGTCATCAGAGTGTTCCACTGTGTCATCACAATGATCTATTGTGTCATCACAGGGCTCCACTGTGTCATGATAGTACTCCATTTTGTCATCACAGATCTCCATTGTGTCATCACACTGCCTCATCGTGTCATCAGAGTGCTCCATTGTGTCATCTCAATGCCTCATCGTGTCATCAGAGTGCTCCATTGTGACATCACAGTGCACCATTGTGTCATCACAGTGCTCCACTGTGTCATCACAGTGCTTCTTTATGTCATCTCAATTCTCCATCGTGTCATCACAATGCCTCATTTGTCATCAGAGTGCTCCATTTTAACATCATACTGCTCCATTTTGACATCACAATGCTCCACTGTGTCATCACAGTGCTTCATTATGTCATCTCAATGCTCCATTGTGTCATCAAAATGACTCATTGTGTCATCGCCGTGCTCCATTGTGATATTACAGTGCTCCATTGTATCATCACTGAGCTCCATTGTGTCATCACAATGATCCATTGTGTCATCACAGTGATCCATTGTGTCATCACAGTGCCTCATTTTGACACCACAGAGCTACATTTTGTCATCAAAGAGCTCCAATGTGACATCAGAGTGCTCCATTGTGACAGCATAGTGCTCCATTTTGTCAACACAGTACTCCATTGTGTCATTACAGTGCTCCAATATGTCATCACATTGCTCTATGATATCATCACAATGCTCCATTGTGTCATGACAATGCTCCATTGTGTCATCACAGAGCTCCATTATGTCAACACAATGCTCCAATGTGTCTTCACAATGCTCTATTTTGTCATCACAGTGCTCTATTGTAACATCACAGTGCTCCATTGTGTCATCTCAGTGATCCATTGTATCATCACAGTGCTCCAACGTGTCATCACACTGCTCCATTGTGTCATTACAGTGATCCATTGTGTCATCCCATAGCTCCATTGTGTCATTACAGTGTTCCGTGATTCATCACAGAGTTCCCTTGTGTCATCACAGTGCCCCATTGCGTAATCACAGTGCTCCTTTGTCTCATCACAGTGCTCTATTATGTCATCACAGTGATACATTGTGTCATCACAGTGCTCTATTGTGTCATCACAGTGCTCCACTGTGTCATCATAGTGCTCCATTGTGTTATCACAGTTCTCAAAGTGTCATCAGAGTGTTCCACTGTGTCATCACAATGATCTAATGTGTCATCCCAGGGCTCCACTGTGTCATGACAGTACTCCATTTTGTCATCACAGATCTCCATTGTGTCATCACACTGCTTCATTGTGTCATCACAATGCTCCATTGTGTCATCTCAATGCCTCATCGTGTCATCAGAGTGCTCCATTGTGACATCACAGTGCACCATTGTGTCATCACAGTGCTCCACTGTGTCATCACAGTGCTTCATTATGTCATCTCAATTCTCCATTGTGTCATCACAATGCCTCATTGTGTCATCAGAGAGCTCCATTTTGACATCATACTGCTCCATTTTGACATCACAATGCTCCACTGTGTCATCACAGTGTTTCATTATGTCATCTCAATGCTCGATTGTGTCATCAAAATGACTCATTGTGTCATCGCAGTGCTCCATTGTGATATCACAGTGCTCCATTTTGTCATCACAGTGATCTATTGTCTCATCACAGAGCTCATTTGTGTCATCACAGTGCTCCATTTTGACATCACCGTGCTCCATTGTGATATCACATTGCTCTATTGTGTCATCATAGTGCTCCATTGTGGCATCACAGTGCTCCATTGTGACATCCCAGTGCTCCATTGTGATATTACAGTGCTCTATTGTGTCATTATACTGCTCCATTGTGTCATTACTGTGCTCCATTGTGATATCACAGTCCTCCATTGTGTCATTACAGAGCTCCATTTTGTCTTTACAGAGGTCCATTGTTAATCACAGTTTTCTAGTGTGACATCAGAGTGCTCCATTGTGTCCTCACAAATCTCAATTGTGTAATCACAGTCCTCCATTGTGTCATCACTGTGCACCATTATGTCATCACAGAGCTCCATTGTGTCATCACAGTGATCCATTGTGTCATCATAGTGCTCCATTGTGTAATAACAGAGCGAAACTCTTCATCAAAGTGCTCCAGTGTGACATCGGAGTGATCCATTGTGTCCTCACATAGCTCCACTGTGTAAACACAGTGCTCCATTGTATAATCACAGTGCTCCATTGTGTCATCACAGTGCTCAATTGTGTCATCACAGAGCTCCATTGTCTAATCAGAGTGCTCCAATTTGTCATCACATTGCACCATTATGTCAACGTAGTGCTCAATTGTGTCATCACAGTGATACATTGTGTCATTACAGTGCTCCATTGTGTCATCACAGAGATCCATTGTGTCATAATAGAACTCCATTGTGTCATCACAATGCTACATTGTGTCATCACAGTGCTCCATTGTGGTATCACAGTGCTCCATTCTGACATCACAGTGCTCCATTTTGATATTACAGTGCTCGATTGTGTCATCACATTGCTCCATTGTGTCATTACAGTGCTCCATTGTGATATCACAGTGCTCTATTGTGTCATTACAGAGCTCTATTGTGTCATTACAGAGCTCCATTGTTTATCACAGTTTTCCAGTGTGACATCAGAGTGCTCCATTGTGTCCTCATAAATCTCAATTGTGTAATCACAGTGCTCCATTGTGTCATCACAGTGCTCCATTGTGTAATTACAGAGTGCCACTCTTCATCACATTGCTCCAGTGTGACATCAGAATGATCCATTGTGTCCTCACATAGCTCCATTGTGTAAAGATAGTGCTCCATTGTATAATCACAGTGCTCCATTTTGTGCTCACATAGCTCCATTGTGTAAACACAGTGCTCGATTGTATAATCACAGTGCTCCATTGTGTCATCACATTGCTCCATTGTGTAATTAGAGAGCACGACTGTTCATCACAGACCTCCAGTGTGACATCAGAATGCTACATTGTGTCCTCACATAGCTCCATTGTGTAATCACAGTGCTCCATAGTATAATCACAGTACTCAATTGTGTCATCATAGAGCTCCATTGTCTCATCAGAGTGCTACATTGTGTCATCACAGAGCTCCCTTATGTCATACCAATGCTCCATTGTATCTTCACAATGCTCCATTGTGTCTTCACAATTCTCCATTGTGTCATCACAGTGCTCCATTTTGACACCACAGAGCTCCAGTTTGTCATCACAGAGCTCCAATGTGACATAAGCGTGCTCCATTGTGTCATCACAATGCTCCATTGTGTCATCACAGTGAGCCACTGTGTCATCCCATAGCTCCATTGTGTCATCACAGTGTTCCGTGATTCATCACAGAGTTCCCTTGTGTTATCACAGAGCTCCATTGTGTCATCACAATGCTCCATTGTGTCATCACAGTGCTCAATTGTGTCATCACAGTGCTCCACTGTGTCATCACAGTGCTCCACTGTGTCATCACAGAGCTCCATTATGTCATCACAATGCTCCAATGTGTCTTCACAATGCTCCATTTTGTCATCACAGTGCTCTATTGTAACATCACAGTGCTCCATTGTGTCATCACAGTGATCCATTGTATCATCACAGTGCTCCAACGTGTCATCACACTGCTCCATTGTGTCATTACAATGATCCATTGTGTCATCCCATAGCTCCATTGTGTCATTACAGTGTTCCGTGATTCATCACAGAGTTCCCTTGTGTCATCACAGTGCTCCATTGCGTAATCACAGTGCTCCTTTGTCTCATCACAGTGATCCATTGTGTCATCACAGTGGACCATTATGACAACACAGTGCTCTATTATGTCATCACAGTGATACATTGTGTCATCACAGTGCTCTATTGTGTCATCACAGTGCTCCACTGTGTCATCATAGTGCTCCATTGTGTTATCACAGTTCTCAAAGTGTCATCAGAGTGTTCCACTGTGTCATCACAATGATCTAATGTGTCATCCCAGGGCTCCACTGTGTCATGACAGTACTCCATTTTGTCATCACAGATCTCCATTGTGTCATCACACTGCTTCATTGTGTCATCACAATGCTCCATTGTGTCATCTCAATGCCTCATCGTGTCATCAGAGTGCTCCATTGTGACATCACAGTGCACCATTGTGTCATCACAGTGCTCCACTGTGTCATCACAGTGCTTCATTATGTCATCTCAATTCTCCATTGTGTCATCACAATGCCTCATTTTGTCATCAGAGAGCTCCATTTTGACATCATACTGCTCCATTTTGACATCACAATGCTCCACTGTGTCATCACAGTGCTTCTTTATGTCATCTCAATGCTCCATTGTGTCATCAAAATGCCTCATTGTGTCATCGCAGTGCTCCATTGTGATATCACAGTGCTCCATTTTGTCATCACAGTGATTTATTGTCTCATCACAGAGCTCATTTGTGTCATCACAGTGCTCCATTGTGACATCACCATGCTCAATTGTGATATCACATTGCTCTATTGTGTCATCACAGTGCTCCATTGTGGCATCACAGTGCTCCATTGTGACATCCCAGTGCTCCATTGTGATATCACAGTGCTCTATTGTGTCATCATATTGCTCCATTGTGTCATTACTGTGCTCCATTGTGATATCACAGTCCTCCATTGTGTCATTACAGATCTCCATTTTGTCTTTACAGAGGTCCATTGTTAATCACAGTTTTCCAGTGTGACATCAGAGTGCTCCATTGTGTCCTCACAAATCTCAATTGTGTAATCACAGTCCTCCATTGTGTCATCACTGTGCACCATTGTGTCATCACAGTGTTCCATTGTGTCATCACAGTGATCCATTGTGTCATCATAGTGCTCCATTGTGTAATAACAGAGCGAAACTCTTCCTCAAAGTGCTCCAGTGTGACATCGGAGTGATCCATTGTGTCCTCACATAGCTCCACTGTGTAAACCCAGTGCTCCGTTGTATAATCACAGTGCTCCATTGTGTCATCACATTGCTCCATTGTGACATCACATTGCTCCATTGTGTCAACACAGTGCTCCATTGTGTCATCACAGTGCTCCAATATGTCACCATATTGCTCCATGGTATCATCACAATGCTCCATTGTGTCATGACAATGCTCCATTGTGTCATCACAGTGCTCCACTGTTTCATTACAGTGCTCGATTGTGTCATCACAATGCTCCATTGTGTCATCACAAAGCTCCATTGTGTCATCACAGTGCTCCACTGTGTCATCACAGAGCTCCATTATGTCATCACAATGCTCCAATGTGTCTTCACAATGCTCCATTTTGTCATCACAGTGCTCTATTGTAACATCACAGTGCTCCATTGTGTCATCACAGTGATCCATTGTATCATCATAGTGCTCCAACGTGTCATCACAGTGCTCCACTGTGACATAACAGTGCTCCATTGTGTCATCACAGTACTCCATTGTGTCATTACAGTGATCCATTGTGTCATCCCATAGCTCCTTTGCGTCATTACAGTGTTCCGTGATTCATCACAGAGTTCCTTTGTGTCATCACAGTGCTCCATTGCGTAATCACAGTGCTCCTTTGTCTCATCACAGTGATCCATTGTGTCATCACAGTGAACCATTATGACATCATAGTGCTCTATTATGTCATCACAGTGATACATTGTGTCATCACAGTGCTCTATTGTGTCATCACAGTGCTCCACTGTGTCAGCACAGTGCTCCACTGTGTCATCACAGTGCTCCATTGTGTTATCACAGTTCTCAAAGTGTCATCAGAGTGTTCCACTGTGTCATCACAATGATCTATTGTGTCATCACAGGGCTCCACTGTGTCATGATAGTACTCCATTTTGTCATCACAGATCTCCATTGTGTCATCACACTGCCTCATCGTGTCATCAGAGTGCTCCATTGTGTCATCTCAATGCCTCATCGTGTCATCAGAGTGCTCCATTGTGACATCACAGTGCACCATTGTGTCATCACAGTGCTCCACTGTGTCATCACAGTGCTTCATTATGTCATCTCAATTCTCCATCGTGTCATCACAATGCCTCATTTGTCATCAGAGTGCTCCATTTTAACATCATACTGCTCCATTTTGACATCACAATGCTCCACTGTGTCATCACAGTGCTTCATTATGTCATCTCAATGCTCCATTGTTTCATCAAAATGACTCATTGTGTCATCGCATTTCTCCATTGTGATATCACAGTGCTCCATTGTATCATCACTGAGCTCCATTGTGTCATCACAATGATTCATTGTGTCATCACAGTGCTCCACTGTGTCATCACAGTGCTTCATTATGTCATCTCAATTCTCCATCGTGTCATCACAATGCCTCATTTGTCATCAGAGTGCTCCATTTTAACATCATACTGCTCCATTTTGACATCACAATGCTCCACTGTGTCATCACAGTGCTTCATTATGTCATCTCAATGCTCCATTGTGTCATCAAAATGACTCATTGTGTCATCGCAGTGCTCCATTGTGATATCACAGTGCTCCATTTTGTCATCACAGTCATCTATTGTCTCATCACAGAGCTCATTTGTGTCATCACAGTGCTCCATTTTGACATCACCGTGCTCCATTGTGATATCACATTGCTCTATTGTGTCATCATAGTGCTCCATTGTGGCATCACAGTGCTCCATTGTGACATCCCAGTGCTCCATTGTGATATTACAGTGCTCTATTGTGTCATTATATTGCTCCATTGTGTCATTACTGTGCTCCATTGTGATATCACAGTCCTCCATTGTGTCATTACAGAGCTCCATTTTGTCTTTACAGAGGTCCATTGTTAATCACAGTTTTCTAGTGTGACATCAGAGTGCTCCATTGTGTCCTCACAAATCTCAATTGTGTAATCACAGTCCTCCATTGTGTCATCACTGTGCACCATTATGTCATCACAGAGCTCCATTTTGTCATCACAGTGATCCATTGTGTCATCATAGTGCTCCATTGTGTAATAACAGAGCGAAACTCTTCATCAAAGTGCTCCAGTGTGACATCGGAGTGATCCATTGTGTCCTCACATAGCTCCACTGTGTAAACACAGTGCTCCATTGTATAATCACAGTGCTCCATTGTGTCATCACAGTGCTCAATTGTGTCATCACAGAGCTCCATTGTCTAATCAGAGTGCTCCAATTTGTCATCACATTGCACCATTATGTCAACGTAGTGCTCAATTGTGTCATCACAGTGATACATTGTGTCATTACAGTGCTCCATTGTGTCATCACAGAGATCCATTGTGTCATAATAGAACTCCATTGTGTCATCACAATGCTACATTGTGTCATCACAGTGCTCCATTGTGGTATCACAGTGCTCCATTCTGACATCCCAGTGCTCCATTTTGATATCACTGTGCTCGATTGTGTCATCTCATTGCTCCATTGTGTCATTACAGTGCTCCATTGTGATATCACAGTGCTCTATTGTGTCATTACAGAGCTCTATTGTGTCATTACAGAGCTCCATTGTTTATCACAGTTTTCCAGTGTGACATCAGAGTCCTCCATTGTGTCCTCATAAATCTCAATTGTGTAATCACAGTGCTCCATTGCGTCATCACATTGCTCCATTGTGTAATTACAGAGTGCCACTCTTCATCACATTGCTCCTGTGTGACATCAGAATGATCCATTGTGTCCTCACATAGCTCCATTGTGTAAAGACAGTGCTCCATTGTATAATCACAGTGCTCCATTTTGTGCTCACATAGCTCCATTGTGTAAACACAGTGCTCGATTGTATAATCACAGTGCTCCATTGTGTCATCACATTGCTCCATTGTGTAATTAGAGAGCGCGACTGTTCATCACAGAGCTCCAGTGTCACATCAGAATGCTACATTGTGTCCTCACATAGCTCCATAGTATAATCACAGTACTCAATTGTGTCATCATAGAGCTCCATTGTCTCATCAGAGTGCTACATTGTGTCATCACAGAGCTCCCTTATGTCATAACAATGCTCCATTGTGTCTTCACAATGCTCCATTGTGTCTTCACAATTCTCCATTGTGTCATCACAGTGATCCATTGTGTCATCACAGTGCTCCATTTTGACACCACAGAGCTCCATTTTGTCATCACAGAGCTCCAATGTGACATAAGAGTGCTCCATTGTGTCATCACAGTGCTCCATTGTGTCATCACAGTGATGCACTGTGTCATCCCATAGCTCCATTGTGTCATCACAGTGTTCCGTGATTCATCACAGAGTTCCCTTGTGTTATCACAGAGCTCCATTGTGTCATCACAATGCTCCATTGTGTCATCACAGTGCTCAATTGTGTCATCACAGTGCTCCACTGTGTCATCACAGTGGTCCAATATGTCAACACAATGTTCCACTGTGTCATCACAGTGCTCCATTGTGTCATCACAGAGCTTCATTTTGTCATCAGAGTGCTCCACTGTGTCATAACAGTGGTCCATTATGTCATCACAATGCTGCATTGTGTCATCATGCTGCTCCATTATCTCATTATAGTGCTCCATTGTGTAATTACAGAGCGCCACTGTTCATCACAGAGCTCCAGTGTGACATCAGAATGCTCCATTGTGTCCTCACATAGCTCCATTGTGTAATCACAGTGCTCCATTGTATAATCACAGTGCTCCATTGTGTCATCACATTGCTCTATTGTGTAATTACAGAGCGCCACTGTTCATCACAGAGCTCCAGTGTGACATCGGAATGCTCCATTGTTTCCTCCCATAGCTCCATTGTGTAATCACAGTGCTCCATTTTATAATCACAGTGCTCCATTTTGTCATCACAGTGATCCATTGTCTCATCACAGTGCTCCATTATGTCATCACAATGCTCCACTGTGTCATCACAGTGCCCCTTTGTATCGACATACAACACCATTATGTCATCAGAGTGCACCATTGTCTCATCATAGTGCTAAATTGTGATATCACAGTGCTCCATTGTATCATCACAGAGCTCCATTGTGTCATCACAATGATCCATTGTGTCATCACAGTGATCCATTGTGTCATCACAGTGTTCCATTGTGACACCACAGACCTCCATTGTGTCATCACAGATCTCCATTATAACATCAGAGTGCTCCATTGTGACATCACAGTGCTCCATCGTGTCAACATAGTGCTCCATTGTGTCATCACAGTGCTCCAATATGTCACCATATTGCTCCATGATATCAACACAGTGCTCCATTGTGTCATGACAATGCTCCGTTGTGTCATCACAGTGCTCCACTGTTTCATTACAGTGCTCGATTGTGTCATCACAATGCTCCATTGTGTCATCACAAAGCTCCATTGTGTCATCACAGTGCTCCACTGTGTCATCACAGAGCTCCATTATGTTATCACAATGCTCCAATGTGTCTTCACAATGCTCCATTTTGTCATCACAGTGCTCTATTGTAATATCACAGTGCTCCATTGTGTCATCACAGTGATCCATTGTATCATCACAGTGCTCCAACGTGTCATCACAGTGCTCCATTGTGACATAACAGTGCTCCATTGTGTCATCACAGTGCTCCATTTTGTCATTACAGTGATCCATTGTGTCATCCCATAGCTCCATTGTGTCATTACAGTGTTCTGTGATTCATCACAGAGTTCCCTTGTGTCAGCACAGTGCTCCATTGCGTAATCACAGTGCTCCTTTGTCTCATCACAGTGATCCATTGTGTCATCAGAGTGAACCATTATGACAACACAGTGCTCTATTATGTCATCACAGTGATACATTGTGTCATCACAGTGCTCTATTGTGTCATCACAGTGCTCCACTGTGTCATCATAGTGCTCCATTGTGTTATCACAGTTCTCAAAGTGTCATCAGAGTGTTCCACTGTGTCATCACAATGATCTATTGTGTCATCACAGGGCTCTACTGTGTCATGATAGTACTCCATTTTGTCATCACAGATCTCCATTGTGTCATCACACTGCTTCATTGTGTCATCAAAATGCTCCATTGTGTCATCTCAATGCCTCATCGTGTCATCAGAGTGCTCCTTGTGACATCACAGTGCTCCCTTGTGATATCACATTGCTCTATTGTGTCATCACAATGCTCCATTGTGGCATCACAGTGCTCCATTGTGACATCCCAGTGCTCCATTGTGATATCACAGTGCTCTATTGTGTCATCATATTGCTCCATTGTGTCATTACTGTGCTCCATTGTGATATCACAGTCCTCCATTGTGTCATTACAGAGCTCCATTGTGTCTTTACAGAGGTCCATTGTTAATCATAATTTTCCAGTGTGACATCAGAGTGCTCCATTGTGTCCTCACAAATCTCAATTGTGTAATCACAGTCCTCCATTGTGTCATCACAGTGCACCATTATGTCATCACAGTGCTCCATTGTGTCATCACAGTGATCCATTGTGTCATCTTTGTGCTCCATTGTGTAATAACAGAGCGAAACTCTTCATCAAAGTGCTCCAGTGTGACATCGGAGTGATCCATTGTGTCCTCACATAGCTCCACTGTGTAAACACAGTGCTCCATTGTATAATCACAGTGCTCCATTGTGTCATCACATTGCTCCATTGTGTCATCACAGTGCTCAATTGTGTCATCACAGAGCTCCATTGTCTAATCAGAGTGCTCCAATTTGTCATCACATTGCACCATTATATCAACGTAGTGCTCAATTGTGTCATCACAGTGATACATTGTGTCATTACAGTGCTCCATTATGTCATCACAGAGATCCATTGTGTCATAATAGAACTCCATTGTGTCATCACAGTGCTACATTGTGTCATCACAGTGCTCTATTGTGGTATCACAGTGCTCCATTGTGACATCACAGTGCTCCATTTTGATATCACAGTGCTCGATTGTGTCATCACATTGCTCCATTGTGTCATTACAGTGCTCCATTGTGATATCACAGTGCTCTATTGTGTCATTACAGAGCTCTATTGTGTCATTACAGAGCTCCATTGTTTATCACAGTTTTCCAGTGTGACATCAGAGTGCTCCATTGTGTCCTCACAAATCTCAGTTGTGTAATCACAGTGCTCCATTGCATCATCACAGTGCTCCATTGTGTAATTACAGAGCGCCACTCTTCATCACATTGCTCCATTGTGACATCAGAATGATCCATTGTGTCCTCACATAGCTCCATTGTGTAAAGATAGTGCTCCATTTTATAATCACAGTGCTCCATTTTGTCCTCACATAGCTCCATTGTGTAATCACAGTGCTCGATTGTATAATCACAGTGCTCCATTGTGTCATCACATTGCTCCATTGTGTAATTAGAGAGCGCGACTGTTCATCACAGAGCTCCATTGTGACATCAGAATGCTACATTGTGTCCTCACATAGCTCCATTGTGTAATCACAGTGCTCCATTGTATAATCACAGTACTCAATTGTGTCATCACAGAGCTCCATTATCTCATCAGAGTGCTACATTGTGTCATCACATTGCTCCATTATGTCAACCCAGTTCTCAATTGTGCCATCACAGTGATCCATTGTGTTATTACAGTGCTCCATTGTGTCATCACAGAAATCCATTGTGTCATCATAGAACTCCATTGTGTCATGACAATGCTACATTGTGTCATCACAGTGCTCCATTATGTCATCAGAGTGCACCATTGTCTCATCTTAGTGCTCCATTGTGATATCATAGTGCTCCATTGTATCATCACTGAGCTCCATTGTGTCATCACAATGCTCCATTGTGTCATCACAGTGCTCCACTGTGTCATCACAGAGTTCCATTATGTTATCACAATGCTCCATTGTGTCTTCACAATGCTCCATTGTGTCATCACAGTGCTCCATTGTAACATCACAGTGCTCCATTATGTCTTCACAATGCTCCACTATTTCATCACAGTGCTCCATTGTATCGACATACTACACCATTATGTGATCAGAGTGCACCATTGTCTCATCACAGTGCTCCATTTTGATATCACAGTGCTCCATTGTATCATCACAGAGCTCCATTGTGTCATCACAGTGATACATTGTGTCATCACAGTGTGTCACAGTGTTCAATAGTGACACCACAGAGCTCCATTGTGTCATCACATGATGTGGGAGTGTCATATATCAATCTGTTGCTTTCATTGGCTAAGCAATAAATACACTGCTTGGTCCTGGTTGGTTAGAACATAGGTGGGTGGAGTAAACAGAAGAAAATGCTGAGAGGAAGAGGAAGTGAGGTCAGAAAGCATGCAGCTCCGCTCAGTGCCAGACGCCTCAGAGAGAGACACCATGCTCCTGTCTCGCGGGCAGACAGGATAGCTCTGCTCTCTGAGGCACTCTCGATGAAGCTCAGAATCAAGATGGACGTAGGCTAGAATCTTCCCGGTAAGCGCACCTCATGGTGCTACATAGATGATTGGAAATGGATTAAGAGGTTGAAGCTAATGGGCCAAGCAGTGCTTAAATGAATACAGTCCGTGTAATTATTTTGGGGTAAAGCTACCCATGCAAGCTGCCGGGGTGTTGGGGATGCAGCCCTGCCGCTCCTTATTTCAACAGATGGCGCCCCAACGTGGGGCTAATTGAATCCACTAAAAGCCTGAAAAAGCTTGGGAAAGAGTAAAGCATGTTTTCTTGGTAGCAGCAGTTTCTCGGGTCTGCTCTGCTTGCTAGAGGCAATCAAGCGCTCTCAGCTAAGAGAGGCTTCCTGACTCAGCTTTAGCTGCAAAGCGTTGCAGCTCTTTTAAGAGGTCCTGCCACGAAATACTTAAACGGTGTTGATGAAAAGCTGAACGCATGCTTTTCGGTTTTCAGTCGTAGCAGGAAAAAAGCTGCACTGTTTAAAAATGCCGGCTTTCTAGGCCATCCTGCCAGGGAAAAAACTGACTGTTTGAGGCAGAAGGGCCGACTACAGAGAGAGGACTTGAGTGTTGTCTGTTGCAACTTACTTGCTGGCAGGGACCTTGAAACACTGTAGAGTTGTGGCACTGAAGGCGGCTCTGGGCAGTACCTCAGCCATGAGGCTGGAAAGCTAAGGAATGGACTGGATCTAGCTGGCAGAGCCACAGCTTTAGTCCTACTGAGATTGCTTGGTAAATTGAAGACTCATGTATTCAGAAAAAGAGAGATATACATTAAAGAGAGATTCAAAGACAAAGAAAATTTCTAAATGATTTACAGTGTGTTGAAAATATATGCAGACTAAAAGTTGAAGTTCTTAATATAAAAAAACAATTAAAAAATGAAAGAAAGAGTAGTTGGGTGTGGTAGTACACACCTTTAATCCCAACACTTAGGAGGCAGAGGGAGATTGACCTCTGTGACTTCAAGGTGTGGTAGAACACGCCTTTAATCCCAGTGCCTAGAAGGCAGAGACAAACAGATCTCTGTGATTTCAAGGTGTAGTAACGCACACCTCACCTTTAATCCCAGTGCCTGGGAGGCAGAAACAGGCGGATCTCTGAGAGTTCGAAGACAGCCTGGTCTACAGAGTTATTCCAGGACAAAGATACAGAGAATATAAAATAAAAGTAAAAATAAACAAAATAGAGTTAAAATAAAGCCGTACAAAGATGGAAAATACACAGAAAATCTTGATATTGTATGCTATTATGCTCTCTTTGAATTGTTTGAATTCTGAGGAAGGAGCAACAGCTGCTAAAAGATATTTGTTTATAAATGCTGCTGAACATAGATATTTTGGAAATGCCTTGACTTTGCAATTTGGATCTAAGGACATGATACTTTGGAAAGGAGTTTCTTGTTCTGTTTTCACAGAGGATGAGACCCTGTTCATTTCTTCTATCCGAATATGGTATGATGGACCACGCCCTCCTCAAGGGTTGCTGTGAACATCTTCAGAAAATTGCTTCGCTCAACTGCCAACTGAGATGAAACTAGCACACAGGTTATACCATGAAAGACCTAATTAATGACGCCCCCATTCAGCAGGAAGCAGTTTGCAGAGAAAAAACTGCGCCCATGTTCCCAAATATGGTTTATAAATGTTCTTTTACATTTAAAGGGGGATATGATATAGGTATGAATAATTTGCATTGATAGAGATTTAAGGTCAATTTTGTTATATGTATCTGTATTTCTGATCTTGATTAAGGTATTGTGATTGTGTAGTTCATTTAAAAATGTAATGCATATAGGCTGTTAATAATCATCTATAATCAAGTTTGTAGTCATGTTAGATTTTCTAGATGTGCACGGATATATTTCTGATAGGCATTCTTCATATCTTTCAAATGCTAGAGAATATGGCATTTTAAATGTTTTGATAACTTAGGGTTTTTCATGACAATGAGACACTCTGCTCCTGGCAGCACTAATTTACTTCAAGAGGAAGATGGGCATCGAAGAGGATTCTTATGGAGTTTGATAGCCATTTGGGCAAGAAACTGCTCTTGCCTGGACTATTGCATAAACTGGACACAGAGAACCCACAGAAAGAGGACTACTGAACTTGCCTAAAGGTGAGATGATCTTTCGGGGTTCCTGATTTATGAAAGAGTCTGCAAGACATTCTTCAGGACAAGCAGATAGTGACTGCCTTTGAAATTTCCTGCTTTGTGGAAATGTCTGCTGGAAACTATGGGTCTGGAGGCCAAAGATGGATGCCCCAACGGTACAGAGGAACTTTGGGTGACTGTACAGGCAGCGAGAAGTCTCTGTCATTTCTAGAGTTTGAAAGTTGCTTATTTCTTGTTTGCTTAGATAATATTATATCCGTCTGGAGTCTTTGATGCAGTTGAAGAATAGATAGATAGTTAAGTTGTTTTCCTTTGTTATATGTAATTTTGCTATGTTAAAGTTAAAGCCTTTCCTTTTTGTTTAAACAGAAAAAGGGGAAGTGATGTGGGAGTGTCATATATCAATCTGTTGCTTTCATTGGCTAAGCAATAAATACACTGCTTGGTCCTGGTTGGTTAGAACATAGGTGGGTGGAGTAAACAGAAGAAAATGCTGAGAGGAAGAGGAAGTGAGGTCAGAAAGCATGCAGCTCCGCTCAGTGCAAGACGCCTCAGAGAGAGACACCATGCTCCTGTCTCGCGGGAAGACAGGATAGCTCTGCTCTCTGAGGCACTCTCAATGAAGCTCAGAATCAAGATGGACGTAGGCTAGAATCTTCCCGGTAAGCGCACCTCATGGTGCTACATAGATGATTAGAAATGGATTAAGAGGTTGAAGCTAATGGGCCAAGCAGTGCTTAAATGAATACAGTCCGTGTAATTATTTCGGGGTAAAGCTACCCATGCAAGCTGCCGGGGTGTTGGGGACGCAGCCCTGCCACACCTTATTTCAACAATCACAGAGCTCAATTATAATATCAGAGTGCTCCATTGTGACATCACAGTGCTACATTGTGTCATCACAGTGCTCCATTGTGTCATCACAGTGCTCCAATATGTCATCATATTGCTCCATGATATAATCACAAGGCTCCATTGTGTGATGACAATGCTCCATTGTATCATCACAGTGCTCCACTGTGTCATCACAGTGCTCGATTGTGACAGAACACTGCTCCATTGTGTCATCACAGTGCTCGATTGTGTCATCACAGTGCTCCATTGTGTCATCACAAAGCTCCATTGTGTCATCAAAGTGCTCCACTGTGTCATCACAGAGCTCCATTATGTCATAACAATGCTCCAATGTGTCTCCACAATGCTCCATTGTGTCATCACAGTGATGCATTAGGTCATCACAGTGCTCCATTTTGACACCACAGAGCTCCATTTTTTCATCACAGAGCTCCAATGTGACATCAGAGTGCTCCATTGTGACAGCATAGTGCTCCATTTTGTCAACACAGTGCTCCATTGTGTCATCACATTGCTCCATTGTGTCATCACAGTGATCCACTGTGTCATCCCATAGCTCCATTGTGTCATCACAGTGTTCCGTGATTCATCACAGAGTTCCCTTGTGTTATCACAGAGCTCCATTGTGTCATCACAATGCTCCATTGTGTCATCACAGTGCTCAATTGTGTCATCACAGTGCTCCAATGTGTCATCACACTGCACCATTGTGTTATCATAGTGCTCCATTGTGTTATCACATTTTTCCAAGTGTCATCACTATGCCTCATCCTGTCATCAGAGTGCTCCATTTGGACATCACAGTGCTGCATTGTGTCATCACAATGCTACATTGTGTCATCACAGTGCTCCATTATGTCATCAGAGTGCACCATAGTCTCATCACAGTGCTCCATTGTGATACCATAGTGCTCCATTGTATCATCACAGAGCTCCATTGTGTCATCACAGTGCTCAATTGTGACATCATAGTGCTCCATTGTAATATCACAGTGCTCTATTGTGTCATCACAGTGCTCCTTTTTGGCATCACAGTTCTCCATTGTGACATCACAGTGCTCCATTGTGATATCACAGTGCTCTATTGTGTCATCACATTGCTCCATTGTGTCACTACAGTGCTCCATTGTGTCATCAGTGTGCACCATTGTCTCATCACAGTGCTCCATTGTGTCATTACAGAGCTCCATTGTGTCATCACAGTGCTCCACTGTGTCATCACAGTGGTCTAATATGTCATCACAATGTTCCATTGTGTCATCAGAGTGCTCCATTGTGTCATCACAGAGCTCCATTGTGTCATCACAGTGCTCCACTGTGTCATAACAGTGGTCCATTTTGTCATCACAGTGCTCGTTTGTGTCATCATGCTGCTCCATTGTCTCATTATAGTGCTCCATTGTATCATCTCAGTGCTCCATTGCGTCATTCCAGTGCTCCATTGTGTCATCACAGTGCTCGATTGTGCCATCACACAGCTCCATTGTCTCATCACAGTGATCCATTATGTCATCGGAGTGCTCCATTATGTCATCACAGTGATACATTGTGTCATCACAAAGTTCAATTGTGTCATCACAGTGCTCCAATGTGTCATCACACTGCACCATTGTGTTATCACGGTGCTCCAGTGTGTCATCATAGTGCTCCATTGTGTTATCACATTTCTCCAAGTGTCATCACAATGCCTCATCCTCTCATCAGAGTGCTCCATTTTGACATCACAGTGCACCATTGTGTCATCACAGTGATCCATTGTCTCATCACAGTGCTTCATTATGTCATCAGATTGCTCCATTGTGACAACACAATGCCTCATTGTGTCATCAGATTGCTCCTTTGTGACATCACAGTGCTCCATTGTGTCATCACTGTGCTCCACTGTGTCATCACAGGGCTTCATTATGTCATCTCAATACTCCATTGTGTCATCACAATGCCTCATTGTGTCATCACAGTGCTCCATTGTGACATCAGAGTGCTCCAATTTGTCATCACAGTGATCCATTGTCTCATCACAGAGCTCCATTGTGTCATCACAGTGCTCAATTGTGACATCACAGTGCTCCATTGTGATATCACCGTGCTCTATTGTGTCATCACAGTGCTCCATTTTGGCATCACAGTGCTCGATTGTGACATCACAGTGCTCCATTCTGATATCACAGTGCTCTATTGTGTCATCACAGTGCTCCATTGTGTCATTACAGTGCTCCATTGTGTCATCATAGTGCACCATTGTCTCATCACAGTGCTCCATTGTGATATCACAGTGCTCCTTTGTATCATCACAGAGCTCCATTGTGTCATCACATTGATCCATTGTGTCATCAAAGTGATCCATTGTGTCATCACAGTGTTCCATTGTGACACCACAGAGCTCCATTATGTCATCACAGATCTCAATTATGACATCAGTGTGCTCCATTGTGACATCATAGTGCTCCATGTGTCAACACAGTGCTCCATTGTGTCATCACAGTGCTCAAATATGTGATCATATTGCTCCGTGAGATCATCACAATGCTCCATTGTGTCATGACAATGCTCCATTGTGTCATGACAATGCTCCATTGTGTCATCATAGTGCTCCACTGTTTCATCACAGTGCTCGACTGTGTCATCACAGTGCTCCATTGTGTCATCACAAAATCCATTGTGTCATCACAGTGCTCCAATGTGTCATCACAGAGCTCCATTATGTCATCACAATGCTCCAATGTGTCTTCACAATGCTCCATTGTGTTATCACAGTGCTCCATTGTGACATAACAGTGCTCCATTGTGTCATCACAGTGCTCCATTGTGTCATTACAGTGATCCATTGTATCATCCCATAGTTCCATTGTGTCATTACAGTGTTCCGTGATTCATCACAGAGTTCCCTTGTGTCATCACAGTGCTCCATTGCGTAAACACAGTGCTCCTTTGTCTCATCACAGTGATCAATTGTGTCATCACAGTGAACCATTAAGACATCACAGTGCTCTATTATGTCATCACAGTGCTCTATTGTGTCATCCCAGTGCTCCATTGTGACATAACAGTGCTCCATTGTGTCATCAGAGTGCTCCATTGTGTCATCACAATGATCCATTGTGTCATCCCATAGCTCCATTGTGTCATCACAGTGTTCCGTGATTCATCACAGAGTTTCATTTTGTCATCACAGAGCTCCATTGTGTCATCACAATGCTCCATTTTGTCATCACAGTCCTCAATTGTGTCATCACAGTGCTCCATTTTGTCATTACAGAGCTCCATTATGTCATCACAGTGCTCCACTGTGTCATCACAGTGGTCTAATATGTCATCACAATGTTCCATTGTGTCATCACAGTGCTCCATTGTGTCATCACAGAGCTCCATTGTGTCATCACAGTGCTCCACTGTGTCATAACAGTGGTCCATTATGTCATCACAATGCTGCATTGTGTTATCACAGTGCTCCATTTTGTCATCACAGTGCTCGTTTGTGTCATCATGCTGCTCCACTGTTTCATTATAGTGCTCCATTGTGTCATCTCAGTGCTCCAGTGTGTCATCACACTGCACCATTGTGTTATCACGGTGCTCCAGTGTGTCATCATAGTGCTCCCTTGTGTTATCACATTTCTCCAAGTGTCATCACAATGCCTCATCCTCTCATCAGAGTGCTCCATTTTGACCTCACAGTGCACCATTGTGTCATAACAGTGATCCATTGTCTCATCACAGTGCTTCATTATTTCATCAGATTGCTCCATTGTGACAACACAATGCCTCATTGTGTCATCAGATTGCTCCTTTGTGACATCACAGTGCTCCATTGTGTCATCACTGTGCTCCACTGTGTCATCACAGGGCTTCATTATGTCATCTCAGTACTCCATTGTATCATCACAATGCCTCATTGTGTCATCACAGTGCTCCATTGTGACATCAGAGTGCTCCAATTTGTCATCACAGTGATCCATTGTCTCATCACAGAGCTCCATTGTGTCATCACAGTGCTCAATTGTGACATCACAGTGCTCCATTGTGATATCACCGTGCTCTATTGTGTCATCACAGTGCTCCATTTTGGCATCACAGTGCTCGATTGTGACATCACAGTGCTCCATTCTGATATCACAGTGCTCTATTGTGTCATCACATTGCTCCATTGTGTCATTACAGTGCTCCATTGTGTCATCAGAGTGCACCATTGTCTCATCACAGTGCTCCATTGTGATATCACAGTGCTCCATTGTGTCATTACAGAGCTCCATTGTGTCATCTCAGTGCTCCACTGCGTCATCCCAGTGCTCCATTGTGTCATCACAGTGCTCGATTGTGCCATCACACAGCTCCATTGTCTCATCACAGTAATCCATTGTGTCATCACCGTGCACCATTATGTCATCGCAGTGCTTCATTATGTCATCACAGTGATACATTGTGTCATCACAGTGCTCAATTGTGTCATCACAGTGCTCCAATGTGTCATCACACTGCACCATTGTGTTATCACAGTGCTTTACTGTGTCATCATAGTGCTCCATTTTGTTATCACATTTCTCCAAGTGTCATCACAATGCCTCATCCTGTCATTAGAGTGCTCCATTTGGACATCACAGTGCTCCACTGTGTCATCACAATGCTACATTGTGTCATCACAGTGCTCCATTATGTCATCAGAGTGCACCATAGTCTCATCATAGTGCTCCATTGTGATATCATAGTGCTCCATTGTATCATCACAGAGCTCCATGGTGTCATCACAGTGCTCAATTGTGACATCATAGTGCTCCATTGTAATATCACAGTCCTCCATTGTGATATCACAGTGCTCTATTGTGTCATCACATTGCTCCATTGTGTCATTACAGTGCTCCATTGTGTCATCAGAGTGCACCATTGTCTTATCATAGTGCTCCATTGTGATATCACAGTGCTCCATTGTATCATCAAAGAGCTCCATTGTATCATAACAATGATACATTGTGTTATCACAGTGATCCATTGTGTCATCACAGTGTTTCATTGTGACACCACAGAGCTCCATTGTGTCATCACAGATCTCCATTATGACATCAGTGTGCTCCATTGTGACATCACAGTGCTCCATTTGTCAGCACAGTGCTCCATTGTGTCATCACAGGGCTCCAATATGTCATCATATTGCTCTATGATATCATCACAATGCTCCATTTTGTCAAGACAATGCTCCAATGTGTCATCATAGTGCTCCACTGTGTCATCACAGACCTCCATTATGTCATCACAATGCTCCAATGTGTCTTCACAATGCTCCATTGTGTCATCACAGTGCTCCACTTTTTCATCACAGTGCTCGATTTTGTCATAACAGTGCTCCATTTTGCATCACAGTGCTCTATTTTGTTATCAAATTGCTCCATTGTGACATTACAGTGCTCCATTGTGTCATCAGAGTGCACCATTGTCTCATCATAGTGCTCCATTTTGATATCACAGTGCTCCATTGTATCATCACTGAGCTCCAATGTGACATCAGAGTGCTCCATTGTGACAGCATAGTGCTCCATTTAGTCAACATAGTGCTCCATTGTGTCATCACAGTGCTCCATTGTGTCATCACAGTGATCCACTGTGTCATCCCATAGCTCCATTGTGTCATCACAGTGTTCCGTGATTCATCACAGAGTTCCCTTGTGTTATCACAGAGCTCCATTGTGTCATCACAGTGCTCAATTGTGTCATCACAGTGCTCCAATGTGTCATCACACTGCACCATTGTGTTATCATAGTGCTCCATTGTGTTATCACATTTTTCCAAGTGTCATCACAATGCCTCATCCTGTCATCAGAGTGCTCCATTTGGACATCACAGTGCTGCATTGTGTCATCACAATGCTACATTGTGTCATCACAGTGCTCCATTATGTCATCAGAGTGCACCATAGTCTCATCACAGTGCTCCATTGTGATACCATAGTGCTCCATTGTATCATCACAGAGCTCCATTGTGTCATCACAGTGCTCAATTGTGACATCATAGTGCTCCATTGTAATATCACAGTGCTCTATTGTGTCATCACAGTGCTCCTTTTTGGCATCACAGTTCTCCATTGTGACATCACAGTGCTCCATTGTGATATCACAGTGCTCTATTGTGTCATCACATTGCTCCATTGTGTCATTACAGTGCTCCATTGTGTCATCAGAGTGCACCATTGTCTCATCACAGTGCTCCATTGTGATATCACAGTGCTCCATTGTGTCATTACAGAGCTCCATTGTGTCATCACAGTGCTCCACTGTGTCATCACAGTGGTCTAATATGTCATCACAATGTTCCATTGTGTCATCAGAGTGCTCCATTGTGTCATCACAGAGCTCCATTGTGTCATCACAGTGCTCCACTGTGTCATAACAGTGGTCCATTTTGTCATCACAGTGCTCGTTTGTGTCATCATGCTGCTCCATTGTCTCATTATAGTGCTCCACTGTATCATCTCAGTGCTCCATTGCGTCATTCCAGTGCTCCATTGTGTCATCACAGTGCTCGATTGTGCCATCACACAGCTCCATTGGCTCATCACAGTGATCCATTATGTCATCGGAGTGCTCCATTATGTCATCACAGTGATACATTGTGTCATCACAAAGCTCAATTGTGTCATCACAGTGCTCCAATGTGTCATCACACTGCACCATTGTGTTATCACGGTGCTCCAGTGTGTCATCATAGTGCTCCATTGTGTTATCACATTTCTCCAAGTGTCATCACAATGCCTCATCCTCTCATCAGAGTGCTCCATTTTGACATCACAGTGCACCATTGTGTCATCACAGTGATCCATTGTCTCATCACAGTGCTTCATTATGTCATCAGATTGCTCCATTGTGACAACACAATGCCTCATTGTGTCATCAGATTGCTCCTTTGTGACATCACAGTGCTCCATTGTGTCATCACTGTGCTCCACTGTGTCATCACAGGGCTTCATTATGTCATCTCAATACTCCATTGTGTCATCACAATGCCTCATTGTGTCATCACAGTGCTCCATTGTGACATCAGAGTGCTCCAATTTGTCATCACAGTGATCCATTGTCTCATCACAGAGCTCCATTGTGTCATCACAGTGCTCAATTGTGACATCACAGTGCTCCATTGTGATATCACCGTGCTCTATTGTGTCATCACAGTGCTCCATTTTGGCATCACAGTGCTCGATTGTGACATCACAGTGCTCCATTCTGATATCACAGTGCTCTATTGTGTCATCACAGTGCTCCATTGTGTCATTACAGTGCTCTATTGTGTCATCACAGTGCTCCATTTTGGCATCACAGTGCTCTATTGTGATATCACAGTGCTCCATTGTGATATCACAGTGCTCCATTGTGTCATCACATTGATCCATTGTGTCATCAAAGTGATCCATTGTGTCATCACAGTGTTCCATTGTGACACCACAGAGCTCCATTATGTCATCACAGATCTCAATTATGACATCAGTGTGCTCCATTGTGACATCATAGTGCTCCATGTGTCAACACAGTGCTCCATTGTGTCATCACAGTGCTCAAATATGTGATCATATTGCTCCGTGAGATCATCACAATGCTCCATTGTGTCATGACAATGCTCCATTGTGTCATGACAATGCTCCATTGTGTCATCATAGTGCTCCACTGTTTCATCACAGTGCTCGACTGTGTCATCACAGTGCTCCATTGTGTCATCACAAAATCCATTGTGTCATCACAGTGCTCCAATGTGTCATCACAGAGCTCCATTATGTCATCACAATGCTCCAATGTGTCTTCACAATGCTCCATTGTGTCATCACAGTGCTCCATTGTGACATAACAGTGCTCCATTGTGTCATCACAGTGCTCCATTGTGTCATTACAGTGATCCATTGTATCATCCCATAGTTCCATTGTGTCATTACAGTGTTCCGTGATTCATCACAGAGTTCCCTTGTGTCATCACAGTGCTCCATTGCGTAAACACAGTGCTCCTTTGTCTCATCACAGTGATCAATTGTGTCATCACAGTGAACCATTAAGACATCACAGTGCTCTATTATGTCATCACAGTGCTCTATTGTGTCATCCCAGTGCTCCATTGTGACATAACAGTGCTCAATTGTGTCATCAGAGTGCTCCATTGTGTCATCACAATGATCCATTGTGTCATCCCATAGCTCCATTGTGTCATCACAGTGTTCCGTGATTCATCACAGAGTTTCATTTTGTCATCACAGAGCTCCATTGTGTCATCACAATGCTCCATTTTGTCATCACAGTCCTCAATTTTGTCATCACAGTGCTCCATTTTGTCATTACAGAGCTCCATTATGTCATCACAGTGCTCCACTGTGTCATCACAGTGGTCTAATATGTCATCACAATGTTCCATTGTGTCATCACAGTGCTCCATTGTGTCATCACAGAGCTCCATTGTGTCATCACAGTGCTCCACTGTGTCATAACAGTGGTCCATTATGTCATCACAATGCTGCATTGTGTTATCACAGTGCTCCATTTTGTCATCACAGTGCTCGTTTGTGTCATCATGCTGCTCCACTGTTCTCATTATAGTGCTCCATTGTGTCATCTCAGTGCTCAAATATGATCATATTGCTCCGTGAGATCATCACAATGCTCCATTGTGTCATGACAATGCTCCATTGTGTCATGACAATGCTCCATTGTGTCATCATAGTGCTCCACTTGTTTCATCACATTGCTCGAATGTGTCATCACAGTGCTCCATTGTGTCATCACAAAATCCATTGTGTCATCACAGTGCTCCATTTTGATCATCACAGTGCACCATTGTGTCATCACAGTGCTCCATTGTGTCATCACAGTGCTCCATTATTTCATCACATTGCTCCATTGTGACAAAACAATGCCTCATTGTGTCATCAGAGTGCTCCATTGTGTCATCACAGTGCTCCATTGTGTCATCACCTTTTGTGCTTACATGTTCGTGATTCATCAAAGGTCCCTTGTGTCATCACAGTGCTCCATTGCGAACACAGTGCTCCTTTGTCTCATCACAGTGATCCATTGTGTCATCAAAACCATTATGACATCACAGTGCTCCATTATGTCATCACAGTGTTCTATTGTGTCATCACAATGCTCCATTGTGACATAACAGTGCTCAATTGTGTCATCACAGTGCTCCATTGTGTCATCACAGTGATCCATTGTGTCATCACAGAGCTCCATTGTGTCATCACAGTGTTCCGTGATTCATCACAGAGTTTCATTTGTCATCACAGAGCTCCATTTTGTCATCACAGTCCTCAATTGTGCATCACAGTGCTCCATTTTGTCATTACAGTGCTCCATTATGTCATCACAGTGCTCCATTGTGTCATCACAGTGGTCCATTCTGTTATCACAGTGCTCCATTGTGTCATCACATTGCTCCATTGTGTCATTACAGTGCTCCATTGTGTCATCAGAGTGCTCCACTGTGTCATAACAGTGGTCCATTATGTCATCAGAATGCTCCATTGTGTTATCACAGTGCTCCATATTGGCATCACAGTGCTCCATTGTGTCATCATGCTGCTCCACTGTCTCACTATAGAGCTCCATTGTGTCATCTCAGTGCTCCACTGCGTCATCCCAGTGCTCCATTGTGTCATCACAGTGCTCAATTGTGCCATCACACAGCTCCATTGTCTCATCACAGTGATCCATTGTGTCATCACCGTGCACCATTATGTCATCGCAGTGCTTCATTATGTCATCACAGTGATACATTGTGTCATCACAGTGCTCAATGTGTCATCACAGTGCTCCAATGTGTCATCACACTGCACCATTGTGTTATCACAGTGCTTTACTGTGTCATCATAGTGCTCCATTGTGTTATCACATTTCTCCAAGTGTCATCACAATGCCTCATCCTGTCATTAGAGTGCTCCATTTGGACATCACAGTGCTCCACTGTGTCATCACAATGCTACATTGTGTCATCACAGTGCTCCATTATGTCATCAGAGTGCACCATAGTCTCATCACAGTGCTCCATTGTGATATCATAGTGCTCCATTGTATCATCACAGAGCTCCATGGTGTCATCACAGTGCTCAATTGTGACATCATAGTGCTCCATTGTAGTATCACAGTCCTCCATTGTGATATCACAGTGCTCTATTGTGTCATCACATTGCTCCATTGTGTCATTACAGTGCTCCATTGTGTCATCAGAGTGCACCATTGTCTTATCATGGTGCTCCATTGTGATATCACAGTGCTCCATTGTATCATCAAAGAGCTCCATTGTGTCATCACAATGATACATTGTGTTATCACAGTGATCCATTGTGTCATCACAGTGTTTCATTGTGACACCACAGAGCTCCATTGTGTCATCACAGATCTCCATTATGACATCAGTGTGCTCCATTGTGACATCACAGTGCTCCATTTGTCAGCACAGTGCTCCATTGTGTCATCACAGGGCTCCAATATGTCATCATATTGCTCCATGATATCATCACAATGCTCCATTTTGTCAAGACAATGCTCCAATGTGTCATCATAGTGCTCCACTGTGTCATCACAGACCTCCATTATGTCATCACAATGCTCCAATGTGTCTTCACAATGCTCCATTGTGTCATCACAGTGCTCCAATTTTTCATCACAGTGCTCGATTTTGTCATAACAGTGCTCCATTTTGCATCACAGTGCTCTATTTTGTTATCAAATTGCTCCATTGTGACATTACAGTGCTCCATTGTGTCATCAGAGTGCACCATTGTCTCATCATAGTGCTCCATTTTGATATCACAGTGCTCCATTGTATCATCACTGAGCTCCAATGTGACATCAGAGTGCTCCATTGTGACAGCATAGTGCTCCATTTAGTCAACATAGTGCTCCATTGTGTCATCACAGTGCTCCATTGTGTCATCACAGTGATCCACTGTGTCATCCCATAGCTCCATTGTGTCATCACAGTGTTCCGTGATTCATCACAGAGTTCCCTTGTGTTATCACAGAGCTCCATTGTGTCATCACAGTGCTCAATTGTGTCATCACAGTGCTCCAATGTGTCATCACACTGCACCATTGTGTTATCATAGTGCTCCATTGTGTTATCACATTTTTCCAAGTGTCATCACAATGCCTCATCCTGTCATCAGAGTGCTCCATTTGGACATCACAGTGCTGCATTGTGTCATCACAATGCTACATTGTGTCATCACAGTGCTCCATTATGTCATCAGAGTGCACCATAGTCTCATCACAGTGCTCCATTGTGATACCATAGTGCTCCATTGTATCATCACAGAGCTCCATTGTGTCATCACAGTGCTCAATTGTGACATCATAGTGCTCCATTGTAATATCACAGTGCTCTATTGTGTCATCACAGTGCTCCTTTTTGGCATCACAGTTCTCCATTGTGACATCACAGTGCTCCATTGTGATATCACAGTGCTCTATTGTGTCATCACATTGCTCCATTGTGTCATTACAGTGCTCCATTGTGTCATCAGTGTGCACCATTGTCTCATCACAGTGCTCCATTGTGATATCACAGTGCTCCATTGTGTCATTACAGAGCTCCATTGTGTCATCACAGTGCTCCACTGTGTCATCACAGTGGTCTAATATGTCATCACAATGTTCCATTGTGTCATCAGAGTGCTCCATTGTGTCATCACAGAGCTCCATTGTGTCATCACAGTGCTCCACTGTGTCATAACAGTGGTCCATTTTGTCATCACAGTGCTCGTTTGTGTCATCATGCTGCTCCATTGTCTCATTATAGTGCTCCACTGTATCATCTCAGTGCTCCATTGCGTCATTCCAGTGCTCCATTGTGTCATCACAGTGCTCGATTGTGCCATCACACAGCTCCATTGTCTCATCACAGTGATCCATTATGTCATCGGTGTGCTCCATTATGTCATCACAGTGATACATTGTGTCTTCACAAAGCTCAATTGTGTCATCACAGTGCTCCAATGTGTCATCACACTGCACCATTGTGTTATCACGGTGCTCCAGTGTGTCATCATAGTGCTCCATTGTGTTATCACATTTCTCCAAGTGTCATCACAATGCCTCATCCTCTCATCAGAGTGCTCCATTTTGACATCACAGTGCACCATTGTGTCATCACAGTGATCCATTGTCTCATCACAGTGCTTCATTATGTCATCACAATGCCTCATTGTGTCATCAGATTGCTCCTTTGTGACATCACAGTGCTCCATTGTGTCATCACTGTGCTCCACTGTGTCATCACAGGGCTTCATTATGTCATCTCAATACTCCATTGTGTCATCACAATGCCTCATTGTGTCATCACAGTGCTCCATTGTGACATCAGAGTGCTCCAATTTGTCATCACAGTGATCCATTGTCTCATCACAGAGCTCCATTGTGTCATCACAGTGCTCAATTGTGACATCACAGTGCTCCATTGTGATATCACCGTGCTCTATTGTGTCATCACAGTGCTCCATTTTGGCATCACAGTGCTCGATTGTGACATCATAGTGCTCCATTCTGATATCACAGTGCTCTATTGTGTCATCACAGTGCTCCATTGTGTCATTACAGTGCTCTATTGTGTCATCATAGTGCACCATTGTCTCATCACAGTGCTCCATTGTGATATCACAGTGCTCCATTGTATCATCACAGAGCTCCATTGTGTCATCACATTGATCCATTGTGTCATCAAAGTGATCCATTGTGTCATCACAGTGTTCCATTGTGACACCACAGAGCTCCATTATGTCATCACAGATCTCAATTATGACATCAGTGTGCTCCATTGTGACATCATAGTGCTCCATGGGTCAACACAGTGCTCCATTGTGTCATCACAGTGCTCAAATATGTGATCATATTGCTCCGTGAGATCATCACAATGCTCCATTGTGTCATGACAATGCTCCATTGTGTCATCATAGTGCTCCACTGTTTCATCACAGTGCTCGACTGTGTCATCACAGTGCTCCATTGTGTCATCACAAAATCCATTGTGTCATCACAGTGCTCCAATGTGTCATCACAGAGCTCCATTATGTCATCACAATGCTCCAATGTGTCTTCACAATGCTCCATTGTGTCATCACAGTGCTCCATTGTGACATAATAGTGCTCCATTGTGTCATCACAGTGCTCCATTGTGTCATTACAGTGATCCATTGTATCATCCCTTAGTTCCATTGTGTCATTACAGTGTTCCGTGATTCATCACAGAGTTCCCTTGTGTCATCACAGTGCTCCATTGCGTAAACACAGTGCTCCTTTGTCTCATCACAGTGATCAATTGTGTCATCACAGTGAACCATTAAGACATCACAGTGCTCTATTATGTCATCACAGTGCTCTATTGTGTCATCCCAGTGCTCCATTGTGACATAACAGTGCTCAATTGTGTCATCAGAGTGCTCCATTTTGTCATCACAATGATCCATTGTGTCATCCCATAGGTCCATTGTGTCATCACAGTGTTCCGTGATTCATCACAGAGTTTCATTTTGTCATCACAGAGCTCCATTGTGTCATCACAATGCTCCATTTTGTCATCACAGTCCTCAATTGTGTCATCACAGTGCTCCATTTTGTCATTACAGAGCTCCATTATGTCATCACAGTGCTCCACTGTGTCATCACAGTGGTCTAATATGTCATCACAATGTTCCATTCTGTCATCACAGTGCTCCATTGTGTCATCACAGAGCTCCATTGTGTCATCACAGTGCTCCACTGTGTCATAACAGTGGTCCATTATGTCATCACAATGCTGCATTGTGTTATCACAGTGCTCCATTTTGTCATCACAGTGCTCGTTTGTGTCAACATGCTGCTCCATTGTCTCATTCTAGTGCTCCATTGTGACATCATAGTGCTCCATGTGTCAACACAGTGTTCCATTGTGTCATCACAGTGCTCAAATATGTGATCATATTGCTCCGTGAGATCATCACAATGCTCCATTGTGTCATGACAATGCTCCATTGTGTCATGACAATGCTCCATTGTGTCATCATAGTGCTCCACTGTTTCATCACAGTGCTCGACTGTGTCATCACAGTGCTCCATTGTGTCATCACAAAATCCATTGTGTCATCACAGTGCTCCAATGTGTCATCACAGAGCTCCATTATGTCATCACAATGCTCCAATGTGTCTTCACAATGCTCCATTGTGTCATCACAGTGCTCTATTGTGACATCACAGTGCTCCATTGTGACATAATAGTGCTCCATTGTGTCATCACAGTGCTCCATTGTGTCATTACAGTGATCCATTGTATCATCCCATAGTTCCACTGTGTCATTACAGTGTTCCGTGATTCATCAAAGAGTTCCCTTGTGTCATCACAGTGCTCCATTGCGTAAACACAGTGCTCCTTTGTCTCATCACAGTGATCCATTGTGTCATCACAGTGAACCATTATGACATCACAGTGTTCTATTATGTCATCACAGTGCTCTATTGTGTCATCACAATGCTCCATTGTGACATAACAGTGCTCAATTGTGTCATCACAGTGCTCCATTGTGTCTTCACAGTGATCCATTGTGTCATCCCATAGCTCCATTGTGTCATCACAGTGTTCCGTGATTCATCACAGAGTTTCATTTTGTCATCACAGAGCTCCATTGTGTCATCACAATGCTCCATTTTGTCATCACAGTCCTCAATTGTGTCATCACAGTGCTCCATTTTGTCATTACAGAGCTCCATTATGTCATCACAGTGCCCCACTGTGTCATCACAGTGGTCTAATATGTCATCACAATGTTCCATTGTGTCATCACAGTGCTCCATTGTGTCATCACAGAGCTGCATTGTGTCATCACAGTGCTCCACTGTGTCATAACAGTGGTCCATTATGTCATCACAATGCTGCATTGTGTTATCACAGTGCTCCATTTTGTCATCACAGTGCTCGTTTGTGTCATCATGCTGCTCCACTGTCTCATTATAGTGCTCCATTGTGTCATCTCAGTGCTCCACTGCGTCATCCCAGTGCTCCATTGTGTCATCACAGTGCTCGATTGTGCCATCACACAGCTCCACTGTGTCATCACAGTGATCCATTGTGTCATCACCGTGCACCATTATGTCATCGCAGTGCTTCATTATGTCATCACAGTGATACATTGTGTCATCACAGTGCTCAATTGTGTCATCACAGTGCTTTACTATGTCATCACAGTGCTCCAATTTGTCATCACAGAGCTCCATTATGTCATCACAATGCTCCAATGTGTCTTCACAATGCTCCATTGTGTCATCACAGTGCTCTATTGTGACATCACAGTGCTCCATTGTGACATAATAGTGCTCCATTGTGTCATCACAGTGCTCCATTGTGTCATTACAGTGATCCATTGTATCATCCCATAGTTCCATTGTGTCATTACAGTGTTCCGTGATTCATCAAAGAGTTCCCTTGTGTCATCACAGTGCTCCATTGCGTAAACACAGTGCTCCTTTGTCTCATCACAGTGATCCATTGTGTCATCACAGTGAACCATTATGACATCACAGTGCTCTATTATGTCATCACAGTGCTCTATTGTGTCATCACAATGCTCCATTGTGACATAACAGTGCTCAATTTTGTCATCACAGTGCTCCATTGTGTCTTCACAGTGATCCATTGTGTCATCCCATAGCTCCATTGTGTCATCACAGTGTTCCGTGATTCATCACAGAGTTTCATTTTGTCATCCCAGAGCTCCTTTGTGTCATCACAATGCTCCATTTTGTCATCACAGTCCTCAAATGTGTCATCACAGTGCTCCATTTTGTCATTACAGAGCTCCATTATGTCATCACAGTGCCCCACTGTGTCATCACAGTGGTCTAATATGTCATCACAATGTTCCATTGAGTCATCACAGTGCTCCATTGTGTCATCACAGAGCTCCATTGTGTCATCACAGTGCTCCACTGTGTCATAACAGTGGTCCATTATGTCATCACAATGCTGCATTGTATTATCACAGTGCTCCATTTTGTCATCACAGTGCTCGTTTGTGTCATCATGCTGCTCCACTGTCTCATTATAGTGCTCCATTGTGTCATCTCAGTGCTCCACTGCGTCATCCCAGTGCTCCATTGTGTCATCACAGTGCTCGATTGTGCCATCACACAGCTCCATTGTCTCATCACAGTGATCCATTGTGTCATCACAGTGCACCATTATGTCATCGCAGTGCTTCATTATGTCATCACAGTGATACATTGTGTCATCACAGTGCTCCAATGTGTCATCACACTTCACCATTGTGTTATCACAGTGCTTTACTGTGTCATCATAGTGCTCCATTATGTTATCACATTTCTCCAAGTGTCATCACAATGCCTCATCCTGTCATTAGAGTGCTCCATTTGGACATCACAGTGCTGCACTGTGTCATCACAATGCTACATTGTGTCATCACAGTGCTCCATTATGTCATCAGAGTGCACCATAGTCTCATCACAGTGCTCCATTGTGATATCATAGTGCTCCATTGTATCATCACAGAGCTCCATGGTGTCATCACAGTGCTCAATTGTGACATCATAGTGCTCCATTGTAATATCACAGTCCTCCATTGTGATATCACAGTGCTCTATTGTGTCATCACATTGCTCCATTGTGTCATTACAGTGCTCCATTGTGTCATCAGAGTGCACCATTGTCTTATCATGGTGCTCCATTGTGATATCACAGTGCTCCATTGTATCATCACAGAGCTCCATTGTGTCATCACAATGATCTATTGTGTCATCACAGTGATCCATTGTTTCATCACAGTGTTCCATTGTGACACCACCGACCTCCATTGTGTCATCACAAAGCTCCATTGTGTCATCACAGTGCTCCACTGTGTCATCACAGAGCTCCATTATGTCATCACAATGCTCCAATGTGTCTTCACAATGCTCCATTTTGTGATCACAGTGCTCTATTGTAACATCACAGTGCTCCATTGTGTCATCACAGTGCTCCATTGTGTCATTATGGTGATCCATTGTGTCATCCCATAGCTCCATTGTGTCATTACAGTGTTCTGTGTTTCATCACAGAGTTCCGTTGTGTCATCACAGAGCTCCATTGTTTCATCACAGTGCTCAATTTTGTCATCACAGTGCTCCATTGTGTCATTACAGAGCTGCATTATGTCATCACAGTGCTCCACTGTGTCATCACAGTGATCTAATATGTAATCACAATGTTCCTTTGTGTCATCACAGTGCTCCATTGTGTCATCACAGAGCTCCATTGTGTCATCACAGTGTTCCACTGTGTCATAACAGTGGTCCACTATGTCATCACAATGCTGCATTGTGTTATCACATTGCTCCATTTTGTCATCACAGTGCTCGTTTGTGTCATCATGCTGCTCCATTGTCTCATTCTAGTGCTCCATTGTGTCATCACAGTGCTCCATTGCGTCATCCCAGTGCTCCATTGTGTCATCACAGTTCTCGATTGTGCCATCACACAGCTCCATTGTCTCATCACAGTGATCCATTGTGTCATCACAGTGCACCATTATGTCATCGGAGTGCTCCATTGTGTCATCACAATGCTCCATTGTGTCATCACAGTGCTCAATTGTGTCATCACAGTGCTCCATTTTGTCATTACAGAGCTCCATTATGTCATCACAGTGCTCCACTGTGTCATCACAGTGGTCTAATATGTAATCACAATGTTCCATTGTGTCATCACAGTGCTCCATTGTGTCATCACAGAGCTCCATTGTGTCATCACAGTGCTCCACTGTGTCATAACTGTGGTCCATTATGTCATCACAATGCTGCATTGTGATATCACAGTGCTCCATTTTGTCATCACAGTGCTCATTTTTGTCATCATGCTGCTCCATTGTCTCATTATAGTGCTCCATTGTGTCATCACAGTGCTCCATTGCATCATCCCAGTGCTCCATTGTGTCATCACAGTGCTCGATTGTGCCAAAACACAGCTCCATTGTCTCATCACAGTGATCCATTGTGTCATCACAGTGCACCATTATGTCATCGCAGTGCTCAATTATGTCATCACAGTGATATATTGTGTCATCACTGTGCTCAATTGTGTCATCACAGTGCTCCAATGTGTCATCACACTGCACTATTGTGTTATCACAGTGCTCCACTGTGTCATCATCATGCTCCATTTTGTTATCACATTTCTCCAAGTGTCATCACAATGCCTCATCCTGTCATCAGAGTGCTCCATTTTGACATAAGAGTGCTCCAATGTGTCATCACTGTGATCCATTGTCTCATCACAGAGCTCCATTGTGTCATCACAGTGCTCCAACGTGTCATCACAGTGCTCCATTGTGACATAACAGTGCTCCATTGTGTCATCACAGTGCCTCCATTGTGTCATTACGGTGCTCCATTGTGTCATCCCATAGCTCCATTGTGTCATTACAGTGTTCCGTGTTTCACCACAGTGTTCCGTTGTGTCATCACAGAGCTCCATTGTGTCATCACAATGCTCCATTGTGTCATCACAGTGCTCAATTGTGTCATCACAGTGCTCCATTGTGTCATTACAGAGCTCCATTGTGTCATCACAGTGCTCCACTGTGTCATCACAGTGATCTAATATGTAATCACAATGTTCCATTGTGTCATCACAGTACTCCATTGTGTCATCACAGAGCTCCATTGTGTCATCACAGTCTTCCACTGTGTCATAACAGTGGTCCACTATGTCATCACAATGCTGCATTGTGTTATCACATTGCTCCATTTTGTCATCACAGTGCTCGTTTGTGTCATCATGCTGCTCCATTGTCTCATTATAGTGCTCCATTGTGTCATCACAGTGCTCCAATGCGTCATCCCAGTGCTCCATTGTGTCATCACAGTTCTCGATTGTGCCATCACACAGCTCCATTGTCTCATCACAGTGATCCATTGTGTCATCACAGTGCACCATTATGTCATCGGAGTGCTCCATTATGTCATCACAGTGATACATTGTGTCATCACAATGCTCAATTGTGTCATCACAGTGCTCCAATATGTCATCACACTTCACCATTGTGTTATCACGGTGCTCCAGTGTGTCATAATAGTGCTCCATTGTGTTATCACAATTTTCCAAGTGTCATCACAATGCCTCATCCTCTCATCAGAGTGCTCCATTTTGACATCACAGTGCACCATTGTGTCATCACAGTGATCCATTGTCTCATCACAGTGCTTCATTATGTCATCACAGTGTTCCATTGTGACATCACAGTGCTCCATTGTGTCATCATTGTGCTCCACTGTGTCATCACAGTGCTTCATTATGTCATCTCAATGCTCCATTGTGTCATCACAATGCCTCATTGTGTCATCACAGTGCTCCATTTTGTCATCACAGTGCTCCATTTTGTCATCACAGTGATCCATTTTGTGATCACTGAGCTCCATTGTGTCATCACAGTGTTTCATTGTAATATCACAGTGCTTGATTGTGTCATCACAGTGCTCCATTGTGTCATAGCAGAACTACGTTGTGTCATCACATTGCAACATCACAGACCTCCATTGTGTCATCAGAGTGCTCCATTGTGTCATCACAAATCTCCATTGTGTCATTAACGGCCTCCACTGTGTCATCACAGTGCTCCATTGTGACATCATAGTGCTCCATTGTGTCATCACAGTGATCCATTTTGTCATCACAGAGCTCCATTGTGTCATCACAGTGTTCAATTTTGACATCACAATGCTCCATAGTCATATCACAGTGCTCTATTGTGTCATCACGGTGCTCCATTTTGGCATCACAGTGCTCCATTATGACATCACAGTGCTCCATTATGATATCACAGTGCTCTATTGTGTCATCACATTGCTCCATTGTGTCATTACAGTGCTCCATTGTGTCATCAGAGTGCACCATTGTCTCATCACAGTTCTCCATTGTGATATCACAGTGCTCCATTGTATCATCACAGAGCTCAATTGTGTCATCACAATGTTCCATTGTGTCATCACAGTGCTCCATTGTGTCATCACAGAGCTGCATTGTGTCATCACAGTGTTCCACTGTGTCATAACAGTGGTCCACTATGTCATCACAATGCTGCATTGTGTTATCACATTGCTCCATTTTGTCATCACAGTGCTCATTTGTGTCATCATGCTGCTCCATTGTCTCATTATAGTGCTCCATTGTGTCATCACAGTGCTCCAATGCGTCTTCCCAGTGCTCCATTGTGTCATCTCAGTGCTCGATTGTGCCATCACACAGCTCCATTGTCTCATCACAGTGATCCATTGTGTCATCACAGTGCACCATTATGTCATCGGAGTGCTCCATTATGTCATCACAGTGATACATTGTGTAATCACAATGCTCAATTGTGTCATCACAGTGCTCCAATATGTCATCACACTTCACCATTGTGTTATCACGGTGCTCCAGTGTGTCATAATAGTGCTCCATTGTGTTATCACATTTCTCCAAGTGTCATCACAATGCCTCATCCTCTCATCAGAGTGCTCCATTTTGACATCACAGTGCACCATTGTGTCATCACAGTGATCCATTGTCTCATCACAGTGCTTCATTATGTCATCAGATTGCTCCATTGTGACATCACAGTGCTCCATTGTGTCATCACTGTGCTCCACTGTGTCATCACAGTGCTTCATTATGTCATCTCAATGCTCCATTGTGTCATCACAATGCCTCATTGTGTCATCACAGTGCTCCATTTTGTCATCACAGTGCTCCATTTTGTCATCACAGTGATCCATTTTGTCATCACTGAGCTCCATTGTGTCATCACAGTGTTTCATTGTGATATCACAGTGCTTGATTGTGTCATCACAGTGCTCCATTGTGTCATCCCAGAACTACGTTGTGTCATCACATTGTAACATCACAGACCTCCATTGTGTCATCACAGTGCTCCATTGTGTCATCACAAATCTCCATTGTGTCATTAACGGCCTCCACTGTGTCATCACAGTGCTTCATTATATCATCACAATGCTCCATTGTGTCATCACAATGCCTCATTTTGTCATCAGATGGCTCCATTGTGACATCACAGTGCTCCATTGTGACATCATAGTGCTCCATTGTGTCATCACAGTGATCCACTTTGTCATCACAGAGCTCCATTGTGTCATCACAGTGTTCAATTTTGACATCACAATGCTCCATAGTCATATCACAGTGCTCTATTGTGTCATCACGGTGCTCCATTTTGGCATCATAGTGCTCCATTGTGACATCACAGTGCTCCATTGTGATATCACAGTGCTCTATTGTGTCATCACATTGCTCCATTGTGTCATTACAGTGCTCCATTGTGTCATCAGAGTGCACCATTGTCTCATTATAGTGCTCCATTGTGATATCACAGTGCTCCATTGTATCATCACAGAGCTCAATTGTGTCATCACAATGATCCATTGTGTCATCAAAGTGATCCATTGTGTCATCACAGTGTTTCATTGTGACACCACAGAGCTCCATTGTGTCACCACAGATCTCCATTATGACATCAGAGTGCTCCATTGTGACATCATAGTGCTCCATGTCTCAACAGAGTGCTCCATTGTGTCATCACAGTGCTCAAATATGTCATCATATTGCTCCGTGAGATCATCACAATGCTCCATTGTGTCAGGACAATGCTCCATTGTGTCATCATAGTGCTCCACTGTTTCATCTCAGTGCTCGGCTGTGTCATCACAGTGCTCCACTGTGTCATCACAAAATCCAATGTGTCATCACAGTGCTCCAATGTGTCATCACAGAGCTCCATTATGTCATGACAATTCTCCAATGTGTCTTCACAATGCTCCATTGTGTCATGACATTGCTCTATTGTAACATCACAGTGCTCCATTGTTTCATCACAGTGATCCATTGTATCATCACAGTGCTCCAACGTGTCATCACAGTGCTCCATTGTGACATAACATTGCTCAATTGTGTCATCACAGTGCTCCATTGTGTCATTACAGTGATCCATTGTGTCATCCCATAGCTCCATTGTGTCAACACAGTGTTCCGTGATTCATCACAGAGTTCCCTTGTGTCATCACAGAGCTCCATTGTGTCATCACAATGCTCCATTGTGTCATCACAGTGCTCAATTGTGTCATCACAGTGCTCCATTTTGTCATTACAGAGCTCCATTATGTCATCACAGTGCTCCACTGTGTCATCACAGTGGTCTAATATGTCATCACAATGTTCCATTGTGTCATCACAGTGCTCCATTGTGTCATCACAGAGCTCCATCGTGTCATCACAGTGCTCCACTGTGTCATAACTGTGGTCCACTATGTCATCACAATGCTGCATTGTGTTATCACAGTGCTCCATTTTGTCATCATAGTGCTCATTTTTGTCATCATGCTGCTCCATTGTCTCATTATAGTGCTCCATTGTGTCACCACAGATCTCCATTATGACATCAGAGTGCTCCATTTTGACATCATAGTGCTCCATGTCTCAACAGAGTGCTCCATTGTGTCATCACAGTGCTCAAATATGTCATCATATTGCTCCGTGAGATCATCACAATGCTCCATTGTGTCAGGACAATGCTCCATTGTGACATCACAGTGCTCCATTGTGATATCACAGTGCTCTATTTTGTCATCACATTGCTCCATTGTGTCATTACAGTGCTCCATTGTGTCATCAGAGTGCACCATTGTCTCATCATAGTGCTTCATTGTGATATCACAGTGCTCCATTGTATCATCACTGAGCTCTATTGTGTCATCACAATGATCCATTGTGTCATCACAGTGATCCATTGTGTCATCACGGTGCTCCATTTTGGAAACCACAGAGCTCCATTTGTCATCGCAGAGCTCCATTGTGACATCAGAGTGCTCCATTGTGACAGCATAGTGCTCCATTGTGTCATCACAGTGATCAATTGTGTCATCAGAGTGCTCCATTGTGTAATTACAGAGTGCCACTGTTCATCACAGAGCTCCAGTGTGACATCAGAATGCTCCATTGTGTCCTCACATAGCTAAATTGTGTAATCACAGTGCTCCATTGTATAATCACAGTGCTCCATTGTGTCATCACATTGCTCCATTGTGTAATTACAGTGCTCAATTGTGACATCACAGAGTTCCATTGTCTCATCAGCCTGCTCCATTGTGTCATCACATTGCTCCATTATGTCCACGCAGTTCACAATTGTGCCATCACAGTGATCCATTGTGTCATTATAGTGCTCCATTGTGTTATCACAGAAATCCATTGTGTCATCATAGAACTCCACTGTGTCATCACAATGCTACATTGTGTCATGACAGTGCTCCATTGTGTCATCAGAGTGCACTATAGTCTCATCATAGTGCTCCATTGTGATATCATAGTGCTCCATTGTATCACCACTGATCTCCATTGTGTCATCACAGTGCTCAATTGTGACATCATAGTGCTCCATTGTGATATCACAGTGCTCTATTGTGTCATCATAGTGCTCCATTTTGGCATCACAGTGCTCCATTGTGACATCACAGTGCTCCATTGTGATATCACAGTGCTCTATTGTGTCATCACATTGCTCCATTGTGTCATTACAGTGCTCCATTGTGTCATCAGAGTGCACCATTGTCTCATCACAGTGCTCCATTGTGATATCACAGTGCTCCATTGTGTCATTACAGAGCTCCATTGTGTCATCTCAGTGCTCCACTGCGTCATCCCAGTGCTCCATTGTGTCATCACAGTGCTCGATTGTGCCATCACACAGCTGGATTGTCTCATCACAGTGATCCATTGTGTCATCACCGTGCACCATTATGTCATCGCAGTGCTTCATTATGTCATCACAGTGATACATTGTGTCATCACAATGCTCAATTGTGTCATCACAGTGCTCCAATATGTCATCACACTGCACCATTGTGTTATCACAGTGCTTTACTGTGTCATCATAGTGCTCCATTATGTTATCACATTTCTCCAAGTGTCATCACAATGCCTCATCCTGTCATTAGAGTGCTCCATTTGGACATCACAGTGCTGCACTGTGTCATCACAATGCTACATTGTGTCATCACAGTGCTCCATTATGTCATCAGAGTGCACCATAGTCTCATCATAGTGCTCCATTGTGATATCATAGTGCTCCATTGTATCATCACAGAGCTCCATGGTGTCATCACAGTGCTCAATTGTGACATCATAGTGCTCCATTGTAATATCACAGTCCTCCATTGTGATATCACAGTGCTCTATTGTGTCATCACATTGCTCCATTGTGTCATTACAGTGCTCCATTGTGTCATCAGAGTGCACCATTGTCTTATCATGGTGCTCCATTGTGATATCACAGTGCTCCATTGTATCATCAAAGAGCTCCATTGTGTCATCACAATGATACATTGTGTTATCACAGTGATCCATTGTGTCATCACAGTGTTTCATTGTGACACCACAGAGCTCCATTGTGTCATCACAGATCTCCATTATGACATCAGTGTGCTCCATTGTGACATCACAGTGCTCCATTTGTCAGCACAGTGCTCCATTGTGTCATCACAGGGCTCCAATATGTCATCATATTGCTCCATGATATCATCACAATGCTCCATTTTGTCAAGACAATGCTCCATTGTGTCATCATAGTGCTCCACTGTGTCATCACAGACCTCCATTATGTCATCACAATGCTCCAATGTGTCTTCACAATGCTCCATTGTGTCATCACAGTGCTCCACTTTTTCATCACAGTGCTCGATTTTGTCATAACAGTGCTCCATTTTGCATCACAGTGCTCTATTTTGTTATCAAATTGCTCCATTGTGACAGTACAGTGCTACATTGTGTCATCAGAGTGCACCATTGTCTCATCATAGTGCTCCATTTTGATATCACAGTGCTCCATTGTATCATCACTGAGCTCCAATGTGACATCAGAGTGCTCCATTGTGACAGCATAGTGCTCCATTTTGTCAACACAGTGCTCCATTGTGTCATCACAGTGCTTCATTTTGTCATCACAGTGATCCACTGTGTCATCCCATAGCTCCATTGTGTCATTACAGTGTTCCGTGATTCATCACAGAGTTCCCTTGTGTTATCACAGAGCTCCATTGTGTCATCACAATGCTCCATTGTGTCATCACAGTGCTCAAATGTGTCATCACAGTGCTCCATTGTGTCAGTACAGAGCTTCATTGTGTCATCACAGTGCTCCACTGTGTCATCACAGTGCTCCAATATGTCAACACAATGTTCCATTGTGTCATCACAGTGCTCCATTGTGTCATCACAGAGCTTCATTTTGTCATCCAGTGCTCCACTGTGTCATAACAGTGGTCCATTATGTCATCACAATGCTGCATTGTGTCATCATGCTGCTCCATTGTCTCATTATAGTGCTCCATTGTGTAATTACAGAGCGCCACTGTTCATCACAGAGCTCCAGTGTGACATCAGAATGCTCCATTGTATCCTCACATAGCTCCAATGTGTAATCCCAGTGCTCCATTGTATAATCACAGTGCTCCATTGTGTCATCACATTGCTCCATTGTGTAATTACAGAGCGCCACTGTTCATCACAGAGCTCCAGTGTCACATCAGAATGCTCCATTGTGTCCTCCCATAGCTCCATTGTGTAATCAAAGTGCTCCATTTTATAATCACAGTGCTCCATTTTGTCATCACAGTGATCCATTGTCTCATCACAGTGCTCCATTATATCATCACAGTGCTCCACTGTGTTATCACAGTGCCCCTTTGTATCGAAATACAACACCATTATGTCATCAGAGTGCACCATTGTCTCATCATAGTGCTCCATTGTGATATCACAGTGCTCCATTGTATCATCACAGAGCTCCATTGTGTCATCACAATGATCTATTGTGTCATCACAGTGATCCATTGTTTCATCACAGTGTTCCATTGTGACACCACCGACCTCCATTGTGTCATCACAAAGCTCCATTGTGTCATCACAGTGCTCCACTGTGTCATCACAGAGCTCCATTATGTCATCACAATGCTCCAATGTGTCTTCACAATGCTCCATTTTGTGATCACAGTGCTCTCTTGTAACATCACAGTGCTCCATTGTGTCATCACAGTGCTCCATTGTGTCATTATGGTGATCCATTGTGTCATCCCATAGCTCCATTGTGTCATTACAGTGTTCCGTGTTTCATCACAGAGTTCCGTTGTGTCATCACAGAGCTCCATTGTGTCATCACAATGCTCCATTGTGTCATCACAGTGCTCAATTTTGTCATCACAGTGCTCCATTGTGTCATTACAGAGCTGCATTATGTCATCACAGTGATCTAATATGTAATCACAATGTTCCATTGTGTCATCACAGTGCTCCATTGTGTCATCACAGAGCTCCATTGTGTCATCACAGTGTTCCACTGTGTCATAACAGTGGTCCACTATGTCATCACAATGCTGCATTGTGTTATCACATTGCTCCATTTTGTCATCACAGTGCTCGTTTGTGTCATCATGCTGCTCCATTGTCTCATTCTAGTGCTCCATTGTGTCATCACAGTGCTCCATTGCGTCATCCCAGTGCTCCATTGTGTCATCACAGTTCTCGATTGTGCCATCACACAGCTCCATTGTCTCATCACAGTGATCCATTGTGTCATCACAGTGCACCATTATGTCATCGGAGTGCTCCATTATGTCATCACAGTGATACATTGTGTCATCACAATGCTCAATTGTGTCATCACAGTGCTCCAATGTGTCATCACACTTCACCATTGTGTTATCACGGTGCTCCAGTGTGTCATAATAATGCTCCATTATGTTATCACATTTCTCCAAGTGTCATCACAATGCCTCATCCTCTCATCAGAGTGCTCCATTTTGACATCACAGTGCACCATTGTTTCATCACAGTGATCCATTGTCTCATCACAGTGCTTCATTATGTCATCAGATTGCTCCATTGTGACATCACAGTGCTCCATTGTGTCATCACTGTGCTCCACTGTGTCATCACAGTGCTTCATTATGTCATCTCAATGCTCCATTGTGTCATCACAATGCCTCATTGTGTCATCACAGTGCTCCATTGTGACATCACAGTGCTCCATTGTGTCATCACAGTGATCCATTGTCTCATCACAGAGCTCCATTGTGTCATCACAGTGCTCAATTGTCACATCACAGTGCTCCATTGTGATATCACAGTGCTCTATTGTGTCATCACAGTGCTCCATTTTGGCATCACAGTTTTCCATTGTGACATCACAGTGCTCCATTGTGATATCACAGTGCTCTATTGTGTCATCACATTGCTCCATTGTGTCATTACAGTGCTCCATTGTGTCATCAGAGTGCACCATTGTCTCATCACAGTGCTCCATTGTGATATCACAGTGCTCCATTGTATCATCACAGAGCTCAATTGTGTCATCACAATGATCCATTGTGTCATCAACGTGATCCATTGTGTCATCACAGGGCTCAAAAGTGTCATCACAGTGCTCCATTGTGTCAGTACAGAGCTTCATTGTGTCATCACAGTGCTCTCTACTTTGTCATCACAGTGCTCCAATATGTCAACACAATGTTCCATTGTGTCATCACAGTGCTCCATTGTGTCATCACAGAGCTTCATTTTGTCATCACAGTGCTCCACTGTGTCATAACAGTGGTCAATTATGTCATCACAATGCTGCATTGTTTCATCATGCTGCTCCATTGTCTCATTATAGTGCTCCATTGTGTAATTACAGAGCGCCACTGTTCATCACAGAGCTCCAGTGTGACATCAGAATGCTCCATTGTGTCCTCACATAGCTCCATTGTGTAATCCCAGTGCTCCATTGTATAATCACAGTGCTCCATTGTGTTATCACATTGCTCCATTGTGTAATTACAGAGCGCCACTGTTCATCACAGAGCTCCAGTGTCACATCAGAATGTTCCATTGTGTCCTCCCATAGCTCCATTGTGTAATCATAGTGCTCCATTTTATAATCACAGTGCTCCATTTTTGTCATCACAGTGATGCATTGTCTCATCACAGTGCTCCATTATATCATCACCGTGCTCCACTGTGTTATCACAGTGCCACTTTGTATCGAAATACAACACCATTATGTCATCAGAGTGCACCATTGTCTCATCATAGTGCTCCATTGTGATATCACAGTGCTCCATTGTAACATCACAGAGCTCCATTGTGTCATCACAATGATCCATTGTGTCATCACAGTGATCCATTGTTTCATCACAGTGTTCCATTGTGACACCACCGACCTCCATTGTGTCATCACAAAGCTCCATTGTGTCATCACAGTGCTCCACTGTGTCATCACAGAGCTCCATTATGTCATCACAATGCTCCAATGTGTCTTCACAATGCTCCATTTTGTGATCACAGTGCTCTATTGTAACATCACAGTGCTCCATTGTGTCATCACAGTGATCCATTGTATCATCACAGTGCTCCAACGTGTCATCACAGTGCTCCATTGTGACATAACAGTGCTCAATTGTGTCATCACAGTGCTCCATTGTGTCATCACAGTGATCCACTGTGTCATCCCATAGCTCCATTGTGTCATCACAGTGTTCCGTGATTCATCACAGAGTTCCCTTGTGTCATCACAGAGCTCCATTGTGTCATCACAATGCTCCATTGTGTCATCACAGTGCTCAAATTTGTCATCACAGTGCTCCATTGTGTCATTACAGAGCTCCATTGTGTCATCACAGTGCTCCACTGTGTCATCACAGTGCTCCAATATGTCAACACAATGTTCCATTGTGTCATCACAGTGCTCCATTGTGTCAATCACAGAGCTTCATTTTGTCATCCAGTGCTCCACTGTGTCATAACAGTGGTCAATTATGTCATCACAATGCTGCATTGTGTCATCATAATGGAGCATTGTTGTAATTATCATGGGCACTGTGATGACACACTTTCTCAGTGTATTGACACAATGGAAGCTCTGTGATGACACAGTTGAGCACTGTATTATTACGATGGAGACTCTGTGATGAGAAAATGGAGTACTATGAGGACACAATGGAGAGCTGTTGGCTTTGGCAAGTTGTGGTAACATAATCGAAGCACTGTGATAGCACAATGGAGCATTGTTATGACAAAAATGGAGAGCTCTGTTTGTGACATAATAGACAGTGACAACACGCAGAGCACTATAGTAACTTTGGCTATTTATGTGAGACTACAATGTACCTTTTCTTGATGTCAAATGGAAGCACTGTGATAGATGTGGAACTTCTGTGTGATGACACAATGAGCACTGTGATAACATAATGGAGCAATGTGATGACACAATGGGGGCTTCATGACAAAAGGCCGCATTGTGATGATACAGTGAGCACTGTGATGACACAATGGAGCTCTGTGTTGTGTGAGCATTGTGGTAGGCTGTGAACACTGTAACAGCACAGTGAGAGCATATGATGACACAATGGGCCTGTGATGACCCAATGAAGCACTGTGGTGACACAGTGAAGAGCTGTGATTACACAATGTCACTTTGTGATGACACAATGGCGCATATGATGTCCACAATGGAGCACTGTGATGAAATAATGATGCATTGTGATGACAAAATGGGCATTGTGTTGACACTGTGGATCTCTGTGATTATACAATTGAAGCCACTGTAACAGCACAATGGATCACTTTGTTGACAAAACTGAGCACTGCGCTGACGTAATGATGCACTGTGACACAATGGGCACTCTGATGAGACAATGGACCTTTGTGATAGCCTGAGTGAGCACTGTGATGACACAATGTAGCAATGGGATGACACAATGGAGCTGTGTTGCTGGCTGGAGCACTGTGATTACAATGGAGCTATGTGAGGATACCATGCAGCACTGAATGTCACACTGGAGAACTG